>JBBPRS010000087.1:0-71305 GCA_038093155.1 Boletus huronensis | reverse complement strand
AAAGATTAGATAAGATAAAGGGATAAAAGATCAAGATTGTCTAGATCATTGATATGAGCCATAGTGGAGTTGATAACGCTCCATGGGTCTAAGGTATGATTAGATAAGGGAAAAGATAATTGATAGCGTCCCTTGTATGGTTGTAAGCACTGGGCCTTACAGAGTTAACTGCCCTTTTCTAAGAAGAATAAGATAAAAGTGTCTGAAAGAGATAGATAAGAAAGGTGAAGCATAAGGACAATAAAAAAATGAAAATTTGTCCTTGATTACACTGTAATCCTAGTGCATGGCACTTGCTTATGTTAGCCTGTAACACTCCATTACCTCAACCAGATATCACTCTTGACCATGTAAGTTCTCCACCAGTCATCGAGCCTTTGCCACTTCCTATTGTTACCTCTGCTACTTCGGAGTCGTGCAACTTTGAAAGGCATGCCTCACCACGACCTTCTTTGCCACAGCCCAAACTGGTGAGTTCACCATCACCAGCATCAATGCATTCAACCCTGCATCCCACATCACCCACAGTCTTCTCACTGTCCAGCACGACAGACAGGGTCTGGAAATCACCAACTTCCACCTGCCCTGCACCAAATCTGCACCCCAAGGAGAGGATGTTGACTGGGCAAAACAGGATGGTCCTGCAGATCCGCACTCTGCCCTGGACAACCATTTCAAAATCAATGAGACCCCCTTAGATGCACATCTTTTCACATATCACATCCAAAATGGTCACCACCCTTTAATCAGGCAGAAATTCCTGAGATCCCTCAACACAGCCCTCAAGAAGGCTGATCTGCCGCCATTAACAGGCCACAGACTCCGAATTGGATCCACACTTGAATACCTCCTATGGAACATAGCCTTCAACATGGTCAAAGTCAAGGGTCGCTGGGCGAGCAACACCTTCCTGATCTACCTGAGGCGGCATGCGCAAATCCTCACACCATACATGCAAGCCCATCCAATGCTGCACAACACATTCCTACATTTCACCCTACCTCCCATTTGTGGTTGATGTCACATGTAAGTTCCACCACCCACTCAGGCTGCCACCTCCTAATCTCCTGGGTACAGCATTTCACTGCATGCATCGTCACCAGACTCCTAGGATTCGGGATCGCAGCTCATGCCTTTGTTGCAGATTCCCACTGCCGTGTGGGGCCGAAGAGCACTCCATGCTCCTGCCCATCCCCACCCTCGCTCTCCACACTGCTCTGCACACCCAGTAGATTTTTTCCCACATTCCCTACATGCATTGCTTTGTACATACACCTCACAATACATGAGACTTTCTTCCCCATTCTCCCGCTCTCACGAAGCGATGCCCAAAGAGTATGAACATTTGAATGTTCGCTGTTTCCTATCTAATAATTATTTGCCTCGACTCTCCCTGCCTTGCACTTATGCACAATCCATCATAACGCACACTCGTCATAACACCAACTGTCACGATTCACACGCCTCCAGTCAAGCAAGGTTTCTGCTGACGAAGTCAGCATTCCCAAGTCAATAATTATACATCAATACTCAGTGGGTTTTCCACTGAATTTTCATCTACCATTGTATAATACTTTGAAAATAACTGTGTTTACTATGCACAGTGAGGTTGGGTATCATACAAATACTAAGACGGATCTGGGTCTGGGAACTGCATTTCCGAGCTCTCTCGACTCATGGCCCTCCACCACCCACCGCTGCCCTCCGTTGCCTCGTCTCCTTGTCCATCCGTAACTTTTCCACGTATATAAAGGTAAGGATCACAAGCTCCAACATGTGTTCTGCCTGTGGTGCCATTTCCAAGCAAGCACGTCTTCGCTTTCCTATAATCCCGAGAGTCGCTCTGTGGTAGCGTGCGATTTCGGTTCGTGATCCGTCATCGAGAGAAAGCTGCGAACTCGCAAATCAGACAACACGATCCAATCCAAACGAAACGTTTACACCTACCACGACGTCCCTCCTGTGCATGTCCCATCTATAATGACGACCATCAGGCCCGGTGAACGTGCGTTTCCTAAACGCCGAGCGCGTCAAAAGTGTGAGTGCCATCCCATCCCATGTTGATAAGTAACGGCGCAATATTCTCGCCTTCCAAAGAAGCCATGGCGGGGTAGGAAAGCTTTCGCTTCCAGTATCGTCCCTCCGAACGTGAAGATTGAGGATCCGATACAATGCCAATCGATGCGACCCAAAACTTCAATGGGGCCGTCCATCTCCGATTCGTTCGACGTCGGCGTCCTTTGTCGACTGATGGTGGTCGTACGGACACCCAGACGGAAGGGCGTGTCACTCTTGAACACGAGAGATCCATGTTCGTCTGTGAAGACAGTGTTGCGGACGCTTTCAGAGGAGAGTGTGAGAATCATGATGTGCTGGCGTATAGTGTGTGGGGTTTGAAGAAGTGGGGACTTGATTGACTTTGGTGGGGTCGTTAGTGTTCTCCCTTTTAACTTGCTTCAACACCTCACGACTTTATAGCTGGCAGGGCAGTGCAGGAATGCGGTGCCAACAGGGACTTTATCATGTTCTTGACTCGATCGACTTACAACCCCTATCACTGCGGAGATACCGCCCATTGAACCGGACTCTGACCCGCCCCAGTGCCTTACGGAGTGTTGTAGAAAGCAAAGGGCGCAACGTATACCAAATTGGAAATGTAATGCGACCGAAATCATCTACGGAAGCTTTTCTGAATAGAAAATCAGATACAGGAGCTTTTGCGAGCATCAATGCGGCAAATACAATGATTCATTGAAGACCTGCTCGGATCCACCTTAGTAACCAGCCACAATGTTGAATGCGCCCTGTGACATCCTCAAATTTCACCACTTACGCCCAACCTTGGGATGGCTAGGACAGGAATCCATGCCGGAACTAGCCAGCGCTCATGGTACCGCATGGGAACGAGCAAACGCTAGCGGGAACCCGAACTTGGGTATCGGTCCTGATAGCGAGTCGACTGGTCCGTGGGATCATCATACCTTATCACAGCATACCGAGAAGAAGCCTCCTTCTCCCTATCTCCACACAAATCTATGTCACCAACCTATCGTTGGGTTGCGGCAAGCACACCGTCGTACCAGTCACTCAGTGCTCTGGAGCACGCCTTTATGGTCACTGCTTTCGGTGGTTCACCTAAACGGCCCTGGAAGGCTTGACCGGAGCCCCCTGACGAGAGCTTTCGCAAGCTCGAAACGGCATACCCTATAAGTACATGTCCACGGCCTTAATCCTCGGAGAGGGGCACCTGACAGCCCAGGTTGTCCTCTCCTAGTACGTCGACTTACTACTTCTGGCAGGGTCCCCAGAGTCCCACCAGCACTGCATCCAGCCGCTCTCGTCGTAACCTGTTCTGGATCCTAACTCACTTCACTTCTGTCCGACGACCGGCTAGGATGCATATCTACTTGAATCCCAGTGGTACGACAACTTTGATGCTGTTCACCCCAAATCCTCGGGCTTGTCGGTAGCTCATAGCTTAAAGCTACACGCTTGCAACGCACGTGGGCGGCGGCGATTGTCATATTGACGGAACAGCCTTAAAATTCGATACAAAAATCCAGTACATAAAGAATGGAAGTAAGAAATCTCCAACAGATATCTTCAGGAAGCAACGCTGAACGTGCGTGACAAGACCATGCAACAAGGTGACGACATGGCATCCCGGTAGAATGATTCGGACGATACGACCAGCGTCTGCCACCAAGGAGTGCCTATGCTTTGGCGGACTTAGACGATGATGCCATCGAATACAACACTTCCCTGTCGCCGCTCTCCTCGACCAAGGCACCTAATATCCCCTTGTCGTTTCGGAGCAACACCGAGGGTGCCCCGAACTCAACCTGGAACGCGATCAGTTTTTCACGTCGTGGACGCTAACGAAAGCGAACTCACGATCTTTCCTGCGTCGAGGACCATCTATGTGGTCGCAGGCAATCGTTGATGGATTAGATAGGACGGGTATACGTAAAGGGAACTCACGATTTTATCAGCGTCCATGATGGTCCGTAGGCGGTGCGCAATGATGAGCTGTGTCGCTCCGCTCAATTCATTCCGGAGTGAATATTGAATGATAGCGTCCGTTTTGTAATCTAACACACCAACCGCGTCAATTTTGATAAAGGCACGCCGAGCCCATGGCATAACCAACTCACCGACCGCCGATGTAGCTGAGCATCACACCAGACATCATTTAATCGTACACAATAGATATTTAACAGACTTACCCTCATCGAGGATAAGTACTTTGCTTCTACGAACCATCGCTCGGGCGAGGGCCAAGATCTGCCTTTGTCCGATAGAGAGATTACTGCCCCCACCTGAGATCAGGCTGTCGAGCGTGAGCCGACTTTCCTCCGAGTTTTCTTGCACAGAAAACAATCCGGAAGAACGGAGGACGTCGTTGAGAGTCGCATCATCGTGCTCCTCAAATGGATCGAGGTTGCGCCGGAGAGTGCCACTCAGGAGCTCGGGCTGATGACGCATCGTAAGCATAATACCAGGAAGTGATCAGGATGGCCCAGGCTTACGATTTGGGGGATTATAGTCACATGAGAACGCAATGCGTCGAGATTGATCTTGGAAGTGAGCATCCCATCGATGTATACTTGTCCCTCGGTAAAAATGCATCGCAGGAGCGAGAGGGTCAAGGAACTCTATAGAATCGAACGATCAGAGGTGAGGTTCGTCTCATCGTTGAGGTTGATTGTGGCTCGCCTTTCCGCTGCCAGTGCGACCTACGATCCCGACACGTTCGCCGGACTTGATATGGAATGATAGACCATGAAGGACTTCGGGTCCATCCTAGTATACGTGTTGAATGGGAGACGGACAGATGGAGCGAGCACAGAACGCACCGGCGAGTAACGAGCAGATAGATTATCGACGCGTAGATCTCCGCTCGCAGGCCAGTAAGCTGGAGGCACGCCCGAATCAGTAGGCTTGGGCTCTTGCTCGATCTTGATGTAGCTGTCCACACGCTCGAGGCTGTCCAAGTCGTCAGCGTCGCGTCACGTAATCCGATATATACTTTACCTGTTGCCTATAAGAGATGGACGAGGATGAAAAAAAGGAAACATTAATTCAGAGCCTCGGACGTACCGTGGACTTCGACCTCGTTCAAAAACCGAACCCACCACAAAATCAAGGAACTGAACGTCACTGAAGAGGCTGTCAGTGGCGTCCGTGACAAGGATCGTGAATACCAACCTGCCATATTCAGAGAGAATCCGATGTTGGCAGCTCGATGTCTCTCAGGGCCATATACCAGATAAGTAGCGAGAGCAGCTGCGAACAGCGCGCCCAGTGCGTCCACCCGTACACTCATCCATCTACGTGTGATCAATCGTTGAACGTCGACTTCTCCATATAGCGCGGCGTGTGAGTCCTTACCTGTTCAAATTGTAAAACGTGCGCGCGGATCGCGTATACTTGTCAATCCGTGCCAAGGACTCTCGGATCACCGCCTCTTCAGCTCCATACGCCCGGATGGATGCTAGAACGAGTGGAGTGAGGCAATGCTTCGTAGATGTGCAAACATCATTCACTTAGACCTGCCATGGCAGCTCCGAGATGACCCAACACCGGGGACTTGGCATTGCTCATCTCTCGCTTCACTGAGAGTTGTGCTTTCATGTAGACGCGTCCGACCCATGCACCGATCACACCGACGATCACCCCTGGAAAAAGAAACACGGGAGTGATCACGACCACTGCACCAAGATTAAAAAACATCTTCATAGACAGCTCCAGGACCCATGCGAGACTCGTGGAGAGCGGTCCATCAACTGGGAAGTGGGAGGTGAGTAGCTGAAACGTTGCTCGGACAGTGAGACTTACTCGCTCTGATATCTTGCGTGCAGCGTGCGATGACTCTCGATGCAGGGGTTGTATCTAGCCATCTGCGGGTCCTCGATATGCATTCCCAAAGAAAGAAGGAGATGGAAAACACGGTACCTGAAAGTCGTCCCGAGTACCGCCACTACGAGCTTGTTATGAATCGTCCTCGACGCCCTCAAAGTGCCCAAGTAGAAAACGTAGTACGCCAACGACCATATCGACGTTCCAAATAATAAAAGGAGAGTGTAACCAGAAAGATAACTGTCCGCGACGATGAAACAAAGTTTCACTCGAAACAGCGAACAACACTCACAAACCAATGTTTACTTCTGAAGCCGGGTGATCTTCGTATTGAGTCGCCCAATAACCAAGGAACCAGGTTTGCAATGTGCTCGCAAGATTGGTGACCACGAACAGTGCAAGCACAACAACCCAGAAAAAGACAGTATGTGCACCACCGAGCGCAGCGAGGTACAACTTGACTAAAGCAAATGTGAATTGTTATGCGCCAACGAATTCAAACGTCACATACATGCAACCCATGATACATGACCGACGGACACTTCTTCAGCCATGACGAGTTTCCCGGTCCCATTGGCCTTCTCTTCCTTGACTTCCTGGATCTCAACCACCTCTTCCCCTTCTAGAACTTCCTGTTCTTTGGCAAACGTTGCGGCAAGCGCTTCGTCTTTTTTGATCACGTCCGAAAAAGAGCCTTGACCGACAATGCGTCCATTCGAGGCGAGAGAAACCACAAGTTGAGCAATTGGGCGAACGACGGCGATGTTGTGCGTCTGTGTGCGTGTGAGACACCAGCAGGTCATACAAAATGTGCATCTGGAAGGGGATATATACTTACCACCAAAATGACTGTCCGACCATGGACGAGATCACCAGCGAAACACTTGTTGACGATCCACGACGCCGTATGTACATCCAGAGCCGCCAAAACCTAGGTAGGACGTGTCACTTACAAGGGTCGGACAAAACAAAACAGCGAGCTCACGTCGTCCAGTAAAATAATATCGGCCGAACTATAGATCGCGCGGGCGAGTGTGACTCGAGCCTGATGCAAAGCCGTGATGATGTGAACGCCCCCCATGGAACCCAGTCTTACCTTTTGTCCGCCACTGGATGAGAGGTTTTGTCAAACCGTGTCAGATGCTCGTTCCAGTATGTGTCTCACCTCAATGTTAGGCCCTTCTCACCCACCTCAGTTTCGTCACCAGCTTCAAACAACTCTAGGTCCTTCTCCAGCGCGCATTGATACAAGACTTGCGAGTTCAATCAGTTCTGCGAGGTTCAACAGAACAAGGATAGACCCACCTTGCTTGTACCGAGCGTCTTCATATGGAGCGCCGAACAGAATGTTATTCTGGCAATCATGCTTAGACTCCAGTAACTGATCAACTTCGCACGGGCTACGCACCTTGATGGTGTCGTTCTGAACCCAAGACTCCTGTGCAGCGTACGCCACACCTCCATACCTTGGCAAGTTGAACCACGATCCCGGGCCAGATGGCATCCAATGCATCTCGCCTGGTAACGTTTTGTGAGAAAAGAACAAAGGATGTCTACATGGCGGAGGCTGTCATCATACCTAACAGAGCCATCAACATCGACGTCTTGCCTGACCCCGTCGGACCAATGATCAAGTTAACGCATCCATGTTGGAAGTAGACTTCTCCCTCGACTTTGAGGGTAAAACTACGTCTGGATGGCGTCAGTGCACCATCCTCAGCACCATCTTGCGACCACATAAATGTGGCATCTCTAAACCCAATGAGATCTAATTCCTCGGTACTGGGGGCTGGTATAGGCAGAGCGTTAGGCGCATAACGGTCAAGGAGTTCGGTATCCAGTAAAAAATCGTTTATGCGGTCCAGGGAAACGCGTGCTGAATGGATGATCTAGGTAATTAAAACGACCCTCGGCATGAAACCGATACGAACCCGAAACAATCTTGGGTAAGTAGAAGAATATAGATCGTAGCTGATTTCGGAGGAGGTCGAAAGCTTGAGTAGATGATCAACCCATGTCACGAATAGTTCGAGCATTGCTACCTACCGGAAATAGAAGCAAAGACAGTGGATGCTGTAAGAGATCGTTAAAATGGTCACCAGGGAAAATATACAGAACTTGCCGCTCAACGTCCTTCCCAATACAATGGTCTAGACAGCAATTTGCCATGTCAGCTCTCCACATCCTCAAACCGCCCGGTAACTCACATAGGTTGCGTATGTGATGAGCATGGTGACAAGTGGCAAGCAAAAGCTGACCCATCCGATATCAATCATCCTTCTAAAGCACCACGGAACGAAAAAGCACACTTCATATTGGCGTTGATCAGCTCCATTATCTTGAATTTCCACAACCAAGTCAGTTCATCTTCACGTTTTTCGAAAATACGTTGTTCTATTTGTAATTCCCATCCAAAGAGTTTCACCATGCGAATAACCCCGATAGCTGTCCAAGCCTTAGTCATATAACATTTCTACGAATGACAGGTATAATTCTCACTTTCGGTGATGCTTTGAACTCGTGCATCGGTCTGAGATGGGATATAGCGTCATTGGATTGATATTAATATTTTCGCACCTTCTTTGACTGCTCTCGCTTGATATGTTGGATCCTCTTCATAACCAAACCAGGGAGTGGTGATGTAATGAGCATCACTCCCAACCCAACCAACGCGCTGAGTGAATGAGAAACCAGTAAGCTGCAAATTACCCAACCATCATGAACTTGGTCGTACCTCCAGTCCAGGAGTGTATACAACAACCAAGTCGCTGCGATGAATTGGAGCGGCGCATATAGTACTGAACATCCCATTTCATTAATATTATCATTAATAACTGGAGGGAAAGGCTGACCAAGTATCAAAAAGTCACGGCCGTCATTCGCGGTAGCAAGATCTGAGGTGACAAGATTGTTAAGCTTTCCTACGAGATTCTTTGCCGATGATTTGGCCGTTGACGGAGTATCTTTGGATGCCTGTCCAGAGGCACGCGGTTCTGGGGAAAGGGAAGCAGGTAGTTTCGCGTCCTCGGTCTCTGCTTTTACTCGAATGCGAAGGGCGTGTTCGAATATGAGCTGGCTGAGTATGGCTTCGGTCCGAACCATAGTGCGACACTGCTCAGAAGGTTAGCTGTACAAATGTTGCCTTGCACATCATAATACTCACCTCAATGAAGTTATACCACTGATAAGCTAATGATGAAATGAGGGCGCCAAGGAGAATAGACAATATCCACGCCCAAGGACGCACGAGCGCATCCTCTCCGTCAGTCTCGAGATAGCTTCAAGGATTCGACGATGATAATCAGACCAACCAGTCGCAGAGATCGCGCGCTTACTGGAGGAGGTATTTGAGACCCAATGGTGCAATCAAACTTGCGAGGACCTTCCAAAGTTTCCACACCTTAGTAATTTCATAGACAGGATGTAAGGCGGAGTACCTGTATAACAAGGTTTATCGACAGGACTATGATCTCGAAGCCTGCGCTTCAAGAGTGAATAAAGACCGCTCAGCGCAGTAAGATCACTGACGGAAGACAGTCATCAGCCCATAAAAGATGTGGCGCTTGTTTGCTCCACTGAACCGATCAAGGTGCTGAAGGATGTAATTGAATTCCACACTCTGAATCGAGACAAACGAATGACATCTCACTGGAAAACTAAGTCCTTTCAAACACTCGGCACGATCCTGGTCTGAAAGAGATGGAAGCAGATCGTGTGGCAGGTGGGCCAATCTATAGGCCAACCAGACAGTGGGTTCAACCCAGCTGTAAAAGAGCAACGATGCCCAAGATACAGTCTGCTCCGGGTGAGGTGTATCGGAGGGTTTCTAAGACAGGACATGGCAAGAAACTGAGAGTTTGCAAGCGGCACAGAAAAAATACCTCGGCATGCATTGGGATGTATAAGCGGGGGCTGAATAGAGGACAGACCACTGCACCAACCGTTAGAGTAGCCAACTTTCCCCAAAGAAGGGGTCCTTCACACGAGTCGATGGGTTGCTCGGTGAACGTTAAAAGAGGCCAGACATCACGATAAGCATATACCCCGAGGAGCGTTAAAAGCAGGATGGTAAGGTGCGCGGAGACGAGTCGACTGAATCCTGTGTGGGACACGACGGTGATTACAGACAAAAAAACTATAAACGCCTGTAAAGCAAATATCAAAGACAAGAGTGGGTGAAAATTAACTGAGCGACGCACCGACGTAGCGCAGAGGGAAAACCGGACCCAACTTGAGTTGGACGTCCCAAGACTAGAAGGCCACGGATAGGCCATATTACAGTCCTTTCCGGAGACACCAGAGAGACACCCGCCAGGCCTGTCTGATTGAACAGTCGCGAAAGACAATGCCAGAAACGCCAAACAAGACAGCAAACGAGCGATTTTGAACAGGTACAAAACCAGTCCGCCATGTAGCTCAACAAACGTCTGCTCTCGTGAGACAACACCATTGACGACGGAGACGTCGACAACTTCAGATGCGGCAAAGGGGGATTGACGAACAACAACACTGTGTCCCGGGCGAACTCTAAGCCAGCGTGCGAAGGCATGCAAGACCAAGATGCTCGAGGATACACAGGCGACATAGCCAGGTACCATCAGCGTGTTTAGCAAGAATCTGTGAGAACGCTCTATAATTCTTTTACTTGGTGTCTGGCAAACATAAAGCTCACGTCAGCGTGGCATGGGGTATTGGAACCATAGACTGCAAGACGACTTGCGTACTGGGGTCGACCCCGATCCCGGGGTCCGAGTGCAACATCTGATAGTAAGGATCAACGATTCACTTTGTACTTGATCACATTGGACCAACATTGATTACACACCAAGCAAGGGGAAACGGCGTTGACTTGTCTAATGTTGGACTCAATTGATCAAAGAATGGTTGTTGCTGCCGGTGATTACGTGGGTCGAACTTTTTCAGACTTTGTCTAGATTCAAGACTCTACGTTTTCAACAGGCAGGCAAGGTCACTGTGTGCTTGTTGCTTCAATCCTTGACCACGCGCTGATGGGCTCCTTTCTGCTCACCGCACGGCGCACGCCTTCCACTATGCGTCCACGAGACTAGAGCAAGTTACAGGACCCTTCAAGCTGAACGAAAAGGAGTGAGCCGAGTCGAGACAGAAGTCTGTCGAATAGCTTCCAGTGCCGGAATAATTTACCTGTTTTGAAAGGTAACCCGTCGCCCTAATGATACAAATGATACAAACAGCATGGAACCGGATAAGCAACGACACGTCGCGTAGAGATCTATGAAGCCTCATGCATGCTCTAGTACTCTTGTGACTGCGACTGGAGACTCTTGGAGCTTTGATCATGAGCATTTCAATGCATTGACCTAACCTCATCCGTTTGGGAATGGCCCGCCCAACGCATGTTCTGGAAAGTTTGTCACCCTTTGCTGACAACTACCCACCAGAATCAGACCAGCGACAAAATCTCGCATCTAAATTTTCGTGACCTGTGGTGATATCTTCATAGCTTTCCCATTCACTCTATCTTAGTCCATCCTCGCCGAGCAACCACTCGGGTAGACTACGATTATATAGGAATCCTCTGTAGTCACGTGGGAGATCGCGACTAGCGTTGCCGGCATCTGGTCCAAGCTAAAGTTGAACGTTGAGCACGACCATTCAAGTTTCACCAAGCACAAAAACCAGGATGTCTACGGCTTGCCTTCATTCATGGCTCTCTGAACGAGGTCTGTCCGTCTTCGAATGTGTTCTATTCGCGCCTTTTCAACGGTGGTTCATAGTCACTGCGTGTCCATGGACATCCAGTCTAATTTTCTCTGTCGGGGCATTCACGGTGGCGCGCTTCCTGCTCAAGATATGGCTTGTCCTCGCCCAAACATTTGTTTTGCCTGGTCAAAACGTGCGTCTGTGTGCTTAATGCGTTAACACGAGGCTAACGCGTGCTTTCTTAGCTCAAGAAGTTTGGCGCAACCAAGGGCGCTTGGGCAGGTTCGTGATGCCTTCTGATCGACCCTCATTAATCCAAACTCAACGTCACTCTAGTCGTCACCGGTGCATCCGACGGTATCGGGAAAGAATTTGCGATCCAGTTGGCTGCGGCTGGTTTCAATATCCTGCTCGTCGCTCGCAATGAGGCAGCGTTGACTTCTGTTGCAGCTGACATCGGTGCGTCCTTTCTTTGACGCGCGCACACATGGCTCACTTTCTGCTTGTAGCGAAGAAGACGGCAGGCAAAGTAGAAACTCGAATTCAGTTGATTGATTTTGCCAAAAATGATTCGGCGGCGCTGAATGCGCTCAAGTGCGTCGTCGGTGGCTTGGACGTCGGTGTCCTCGGTGAATCCTCTCCTCTTTTCCTCATCCCGCCCGCTTGACTGACGAGCGGCGTTGATGTCAGTGAACAATGTTGGCAAATCGCACACGATGCCGACATGTTTCGCCGAGACCACGGAGCAAGAAAACGAAGACATCGTGACGATCAACGTCGACGGCACCGTGCGCGTCACGCACGCGGTGCTTCCTGGCATGGTACAGCGGTCAGTCATCACTCTCTTTGCATACCCAACGACTCTGACAAGGTTGTCGATTGTAGAAAACGCGGTTTAATTCTGAATATTGGATCATTCGCTGGTCAGGTCGCTTCCCCTATGCTTGCGACCTACTCGGGTACCAAAGCGTTCGTATCGACCTTCACGAGTGCACTCGCGGAGGAAGTCCGAGCGCACAATATCATCGTCCAGAATCTAAACACGTACTTTGTCGTATGTATCTGCTCCACCATCCACTGCCTGCTTCATGGTCATCATATGATTCCAGGTCTCAAAGATGTCCAACATCCGTAGGTCGTCGATGTTGGTGCCCACACCCGCAGCCTACGTCCGCTCCGCGTTGAGCAAAATTGGTCTCTCGTGCGGAGCAGCCTTGTCTGACCGACCTGGTACTATCACACCATTCTGGAGCCATGCCTTAGTCGACTATGTCATCCATGCCATCGGATGGAAATCCTTGTTCATCTCTCATACCCACACGATGCTCAAAGATACCCGTCGTCGGGCTTTAAGGAAGTTGGAGCGCGAAGCGAAGAAGGAGTAGAGGTGAAGGATCTAGATCGGACGATGCCTTGTGTCCCGCTCGGAGGCTCACAAAGCGGTCTTGTTACCATGCCACTTCCTGTTATTGTTTGCTCTGCCGTCGTCTGATCGTGAGTTAAATTCAGGGTTGCTCAATTCTTCGTGATTTTATTTAGGTAAGGTCAGGTCTATGCGATGGGGTGCCAGTACTTGTCAGCGTGTGCAGCCAGGTCATCACCAGCGCCAGCAATGTGCCATTAGCTAACAATGTGCTCGAGCCGTTGCTTGTGGTGGCGTCGAATGATCATATGCAGTTAGTTATTCGCTTGTTGCTTCAGGCCTGAGGGGCCTCCCTCGCTCCGTCAACCTGACCTGACCTGAACTCCCGAAGAATTGAACAGCCCTAGGATCATTGCGCCCGTCTGGCGGAAGCGGGTGCTGTTGTTTCCAGCATCACTGAATCACTGATACGTGTTGCGAGAGAAATCCCTTCCTGACCCCGCCGTATGTAGCCCCCTGTCGAAGCTCTGCGCCCCTGGGTCCCTAGTAAGTCTTGGAACCGAAGCTTTAGCATCTGATATTCATTCGGTGCCAATGGCCCGGCAGTCATATACATAAAGTTTATGTATATGAGTCGTCATAAAGTAAGTTTCCGAAGGATTCGGGCCTCACGAGAAATATATGGGTCTGTTCATATGGCCAAGGGTTGGCACGTGTTCAGGGGCAACCAATGGATTGTGTGAGAACTCGTGTACGGTAGAAAAGTTCATGGATATGAATTCTACATGAGGTCCGGATGACGAAAAGTGTAGGGTTTATGGATTGTTACCTCATGCCATTATGACCTTTTCCACTGCGTATTTAAACCAACGTGGACTTACCCTGACGATGCCTCTGACCTCGGGGCGGCCCATCAGCAGATTAAGCGAACCATTCGACTTCGGAATGGCCATGCCCCGTTTAGCAAGTCCAGGTACGTTCGCTCTTTTTGGGTCGCTTAGAGTCAATCTGGCCAATGAGAGACCTGCAAAATGCATGGAAACAACAACGTAAATTCACCTGTTCGCAGATTGGCAGTCAGCGGGCGTACTTACTGGAACCAGACCGCACAGGTGCGCTTTTGCCAGGCGGCCATACTTGAACATATGGCTGAGCCTGAGGGATGTTGTAACGTATGCTCTGCACCTCGTCTGTCATCCAGCGTCCCAGAGACTCGAAGGGCACTGAGGCCTGGGACGATGACACTGCCACACGCTAGAGGATGGGCTTCCTGGGTAGGGTTCGGACTGCCTGCCGCATGAAATGATGGCATCCACACGATTTGCAAGGATGAAGGCGCGCCCGCTGCTCTTCAAAAATTCTTTCGCTCGTAACAATTTAAAAGTAATGCTCGCGATCGGAGCTTTGATCTGAGACCCCTGCAATTGCTATTGCTCGCTGCTCGAGCGCTCCCTTCAAATCATGATCACACACACAACGGGGTTTGCAATATCGAGGACAGACCTAAATGTTGTCCTAGACGCGAATCTATTCAATATTCATCGCTGCATTCGGAGCCGAGTACGCACCATTGTCGGATCAACATATAGTTGGAGATCTCCGGGCGGACTCGGAAGGATTTAGATCGTTACAAAACCGCAAAGGACAATTTCAAAACAAGCAATGTTGAATGGAACCGCTTCCGACAAAGTTCGCTCGCTGCTACGACCCTCACAAATTGATTTCATTCACAGATTGATAACTGACACTTTCGTCATTCAGTGAGCCGCTGCGCCCTCTTCATTTACCGCATCTGCATGGGTCGCTGAATCTAATTCTTACCTTGATCCAAACTTAATCATTGCTAACTGAAACCTTTTGCCAAATATGACCGGTTAACCTAGCAGGTGGCTGCCTTATGGCACTTCCAAAGCATAGAGCCTGAGGGGGGTAGTATGATTCCGGTTCGTGATTTTGCGGATGGCGGCAGGGCGCACTTCGTACCCATTTGAACCCATATATTGCGGAAACTCAGGGTGACGACGGAGGTCAAGACGTTCTTCCTGTGCACGTGGACCCATTTTTGGGAGGGACTTTGCAGGGTCCCTCACGAATCAGTATATCTTGCGAGTGAATCTAGTATGAACTCAATCCCGCCCCCGCCCCCTCCCTCCATCGCATCCCCCACCGAAACTGTTCTTCAGTCGTCCAGCCCTGCTTGACTCAACCAACTTGGACTCAGAATGGGCTTGTATGACACGACAATTGGTGCGTGCAACGGGGTGTCCAATTTGCAGGTTGTATTTGTTGACGGGATTGAATGATAGGTACACTCCTAGTGGGCATATTCTGTGAGTGTCGGCGAGTTGCATTATCAACGTGGACACTGACTAACCGTTGTGATTTCCAAGTCAATACGTTTTTGTATGGCATTGTCACGTACCAGTTCGCTGCGTACTACCGGATGAGTATGTAGGCGCAAAAAAGTCGAATTCACAATAGCTCATCCTCCCTCAAGAATTCAATGATCGACCAATAATAAAGTCAGTTGGTCACCGATCCACGAGTCCACAACTCTGACTGGCGATTTTAGGTATATGGTGCTCTTCCTGTTCATTTTGGATACGTTCCATAGTATCTCGTGAGCGCTATTCATTATCTGGTGCTTGTGAAGTGACTTGATTACTTTCGCAGAGCCGTTTCTATGGCATGGAGTTATACGTTCGTAGCCTCACTCACCTCCGATTCTACCCATGCTCACTGCATTCCAGTGTGACAAACTATGACAATCCAGCGGCTCTTGCAGGTGTGTAATTATGCGGCTTATTCATTTCAGTCTGGTCCTAATGGTCCTCGAAGTGGCCGAATGGCCATACCAATTTACTCCTGTTGGTACCGCGCTTGCTGCCTTGGTGACACAGTTATTTCTGGGGTTTAGGCAAGTATACAGGTATAGTAATCCAGAAATCGAAAACTGAAAACCGTGTCTGTAGGATTTGGTGTTTGACCGGCAGCAGGATCCTATATGGCGTGGTCATCCTCCTGGCGATTCCTTCGTTCATTCTGGGTGTAGTTTGTAGCATCGAGGCTTGGATCATTAAAGTGTACGTCTTACCGGTGCTATGCTGCATCAAACTCACCATAATCATTTAGCCTGTCCGAGCTACCCCGTATTACCCCCCTTGTCATTGCCTGGTTGTCCATGCAGGTCGTCGTGGATTCGTTTATCACCAGTACGCTCGTTTATTCAAAACATAACATCAAGGTGTTTATTTACTCTCACCAGTCACTTTGGTCATCGTTTTGTCCTGTTCGCGAACCGGTTTACACAGGACAGATGCAGTTCTCAACCGACTTATCCGCTGTGCCATCCAGACAGGTCTCTTCGCCGGGATTTTCTCCATGGGTGATTTGTTCTCTTTCCTCGTTCTCCCCACCACGAATCTCTATGGTATGTTCGCCATTCCCCTGGGTCGTATCTACACGAATGTGAGCGTCGCCGTCAGCGTAACGAAAGTGTGTTGTCTACTGACTCTTTTCTTTTGGAAGACTCTTTTGGATAGTCTTCTTAGCCGCGATGCGCTCAAGGCAGAGCTGAACGCCACGTATGACGTGAGCGCTGCGGTGAGTTGCCAAGTTGCCTTTACATGATCGTCGCTCATCCCCAATCGATCACGCTCAGCTCGATTCGATAAAGTGGGCAGGGGCTGACTCACCGCAAGCCACTACGGAGTATTCGACCAGCAATCGAAGGACCGTTCAGCAGACGTCGACTGGCGAGATTGCGAGAGACAAGGTCGTCCCAATGTCGGTCTGAGAATGACATCTGGAGCCGTGTCACGGTCCTGCGAAAGAATTTTTGGGGGGGCGGTAATACAAGAAGTTTTTTTTTTTTTTTCGTCGAATGAAGTTCGTGTCGGGCGTTCGTCGTGCTATCGTTCGCTTCGCTGTCGCTTTCGTTTTGATGTTCTAGTTTTTATCTATACTATGCTGTGTCGTGACTGGATTAATTCTACTGTTGCATTTGGGTTTCGAGGGATCTCATTGTTGGCCTTGCAAAAAAAAAAAGTGAAATTATGCGTAAGATATAATGCTCCACAATTGGGGGTCCCGATGTTGTGTGTTGTGTGCATATCGAGTGTGTCGTTGTATTTTATGGACTTTATCAAATGCGTGAACGACTCCGATGATCGTCTAGTATACCTTCCAACACAGTTCCTGAATTAACCTGATGTAGTAACAAGAAAGGTGGAGTGCCTCGTTAAGTACAGTTCCGCACCTTTAGGCTTTAGATGTTTATGGGCAATATTGGTGAGGCAGTACCAATATTAATATGTGGAACAGGTTCGTAAGCGTTTGTCGATCTAATCTTTCGTCATAGTTTAAACTGTCAGCTGGTGACAGCTGCAGAAACAAAGCCAAGTCAGAAGCTCAAGGTATGATTCTTGGTCTCCTTTTTTGCAACGTCTTCTAATCACAGCTCTCAGAGGCCGTCGTCAAGCGATAACGTTACACATCCGCCGCAGAGGTCTCTATATCTGAGACACGTATCACTGACCTGGACATGCTGCATAGCATAAGTAGGCACAGTGGGTGATACAAGACATACCGGCATCGGTGAACGCCAATGCAATGCGAAAAGGCTCAAAGGAGAGTCGAGCTCTCGCGGGAGCGGGTATCTGTAAAAGGGCTAAAACGGGCAGCGAGTCGCAGCGAGAGGGTTGGGACGGAAATCGAAGAGGGTATGCCGGGCAGGCAATCACACAGAACCATCTGACCGTACGACGGCACGAGGGGAGTCGAGTCGGGGGTGTCGATCGAGAGCATTGCGAGGCGGTGGAGAGGCTGCGGGATGAAGCGGGTCGACCAGGGAAGCCCAGCGGGCCACGCGCGTAGATGGAACGGGGAGCTACGAGACAGGTAGAGGGGTGCAAGTCGAGCCCGAAAGGCGAAATGAAGGCACGTGAGCGTGTCGCGCACCAGACCACGTGGCTTCACGTCCGTGACTGAGGAGAAACGCGCCGAGATGGGTAGATCGAGGGGGAGGAAAGAGCATCAAAGGAAGACGATACGACGAACTGAATGATCAATGCACCTCAAAGGACGACGACGTACCAACAGCATCCCCCAACCCATCGCGGACGAAACGGGTGAGGGCAACGACACGAAACCGTCGAGCACGCGAGTTGAGCGTACATACACACGCAGCGAGCCAGGTGATCCAGGAGCTGAAGCGGACATGTCAAGAGAACCCAGCAGCGAGCAGGAACGCATAGAAGGTGAAACGAGTGAGCGCGAGGGCACAAGGAACGCGTCGAGTCGAGTCGAGGTGTCAAGATGCTTCGAGGGCGAGTGTGGACTCATCAGGGTCCAAAACGATGGTGACCATGGCGAACGAGGCTACGGTGGAACGAGCCGAATGGATGGCGCAGGCCACGACTGGAAACAGGTTACAGGACCGCTAGCTGGACTCGGAGAAGAGGCGAGTCCAGACCAACGATACATGCAGGCTTAGAGGCTAGCAGCCTGAGACAAGACCTGGTAAGGCCATTCACACCATCCTGAGAATGTCAGTCCTGAGCAACCTGTCGAACTCCGGAACCCATCGTCGTCGGGGAAGAGATCTGGACAAGTTTTGTCAATACCCGCACTGGCCGCGTTCTCCCCAAACCAGACCTAAAATTAAAACTTCGAGATGCACTGGCAGAAGACAGTCGTTCTGACCACACGAAGCTGGCCACACCCGGGCCGCGACTGATCAACTTAGGAAAACGCTCGCACCGACCAACTCAGTCACAGAGCGACTCTACCACCAGGTATCCAGGTTTCCATACCATGTCGAAGCCGCTGGCCCGTGCGCGCCTCGCCTTCGCTAGCACGTCATCAATTGCCACCTCCTTTTTCGTCACTCCGACTGGCGGGACAAAGCGTGAGCTCCTATCGGTTTGGGCCTTTCCACATGCAGCTGATTGGTTCTCAGCCGTGAGTGGAGGACATCCAAAAAATTGGCTGAAAACTCATGTCATGTTGGTTCCCTCAGAATGTGTCTGCCACACTGTACGTCAGTTCAGCATAGTGTTGGTCAGTAAATGTGTTAGGACATCCAAGCGCCGCGTCTGGCCAACAATGACATCCAGCTTTTGCCAAGATAATGATCGTCATGTCATTCAAACAGTTTAAGAGCCACAGATAAAGCATCTGCTTGAATATATATAAAATAAGAATACCAACATCCTCGAGCCATCACTCTGAGAATAAGTCGATCGCCGAGGGAGGCGAGGCCCGAGGAGTCAGATAAGATCATGGGAGTTTTGGCCGAAAAAGGTCATAATGAATGACACTTTGAGCTAAAAAAGAAACAAAGTCATGATGGGCTGGTGAGATCGCGACGGATGAACATCATGAACATTCAATTATTGAGCGCTGAGCAAACGGAGTGGGTTTCACAGGCAAATATAGCATGCTGCGTCCGAGGTGGGCGGACCACGACCATTGTGTTTGTGAGTCGCAAGGGCGGGCGGCCAGCCAAGTCTGATTTTAGAATCTTACGTTGCCAAAGAAAGGTAATGAAGAGACGAGGGACAGGGGTAGGGTACGTTTTGATGGCAAGCTTTAGTGTCAAAGGGGGATCGTCGACAGCTAGGGTGGGAACAGTTGAGGCCGGATGAATTATGCGGTGCCCGGTGTTGCTAGGAGTAGAATGACCGAGTCGAAAGCTCCGCGGTATTTTCGACCATGTGGACAGAGCGCTCAAGTAAATCGCTCGCGAGTAGGCAGAAGAGTGGGCAGGAGATTCCCACGTAAGGGTGCACTTCCCGCGAGTGGAAGCGAGTGGCACGTACGTCGAATCCGACGACCAACGACAATGAAAAGCAGAGCAGGGGAGTGCCGATCAGTGTGCATGCGGGATTGATGTCGTTACACGACGACGGGGAGGTGAAGACTGCGAAGACTGTGCCGGCTATGAGGGTCAACCGAGGGAGGTGTGGCGGTGTCGGGGAACAAGGGCGAGGGATGGACGTCATCCAAGGTATGCAGTACTTTATTTTTGATTCATAAGGCTGACAGTCTCCCGCGTGACTCGTCTGCGCTCTCGGCGGTGCGTCGCTGCGATGCCCACGTCCTTTTGCTAGTCCTCGACTTTCCATTCGCAGCCCGCCGATTCGCAGCCCGGCGACGATTCTGATCGAGAATCCCTCTTCGGCGTGCCTCGCTCCATCCCCATCCCCTCGACCGCTCTCTCTCTTCTGCGCTCGCACTCGCAGCATATATACACATCCACACACACACTCGACCGCCGCCATCCGCAATGGAGAACCGCCGGACACCCGACGAAGGTGCGCATCTGAACAGCACCGGAGGTAAGCTCTCCGTATGTTCTCCCCCTCGATCGCTCTTCTCCCGTCCTTTGTTGCGTTTCCTGTCAACGTTTGACAGATCTCGCGCGATCCCCGCCTTTCTCCTTTCCCTCGCTCACCACTTCCCTTGCAGCATCCAGACAGAGAAATTTACATCAGAGCTCTGCCGCCCTTCCCTCCGCCTCTCATTCCAGCACCACCTCCCTTGCTTCCCGCCTTCCCTCTCACTCCGCCCTTCCCCACTCCCATTTCATACAGTACCACCCACAACCTTCCTCGAGCGATCATTCTCGCCAACCTCCAGCAACCTCCTTCTACCCCTCCACTTCTGCTCCTGCTACCACCAATCGTCCTTTGTCCGGCCCATCCTCCTCTGCTTCCTCCCCTTCTTCATCGATGATCGTCTCCGCATCGTCCTTTTACGACCCCGCACATGCAAGTGCCATTCCCGACTATCACCACCTCAGCAGATGGGATGCCCCCTTCGACCCATCCTTTTCTGCCGTGAACAATTCTTTCACCTCCCGCGATTCTGCCTTTCATCCCCCTCCGGGCACCAGTTCGGGTTCCGGCGATGGCTTTCAGTTTATCCAAAGTGCGAGTGACTTTGGCTTTCACCGGGTGAGTGCCATTGGCAGCGTCAGTCAATTGCATGCTCAGTTATCCTCCCAGTCGCAGCACCAATTCATGCAACATCGCCAGATTGTACCTATTCCGCGCCGACAAAGGGGCCCGCGCCATAACGACCCGACGATACCACAAGGTCAAGTCCAAATCGACCCCCCTCCCGAACGGGGACAAGGACAAGGACATGCAGAGCAGCACGAACAAAGGAAAGCACAAAGTCAGGTGAGAAATTTCACTCTCCGGCGCATACATCCTCCGTTCATCCCTTCCAACGCATCCTTTAGACTCAAGAACACCGTCCACCCCCACAAGAGCTTGCGAGCCAACGGTTGCAAGAGCTACTGTCGTTAACTCCATCTTATTCTTATTCTCCACCACAACAATCACATTCGCAATCTCTCCGCACGCAGAGTCAGTCTCGGGAACATGCCACCACGTTTCCTGCATCACAAGATCAACCGAACACCTCCGACGCACACAGTGCGTCTGTAGAATACGATATCCAAGCACGGGTCAATCCCTCTTTTTCTTCACAATCGGGCTTTGTTGCCGCTCAAAACGATCCCTACCCTCGGACTACGGAACAGTATTGCCCATCTTCAGCAAGATCAGAGGCGGACGTGGCGATCACCGTGGAACACGTCAATGAACCTCCAGGAATGTATTACAATTTTCAAGGCAGTCACAGCCTATCATCCCTTGTGCGTCCAATCTTTCTGTGGTATCTCTTTCTGTCCACCATCACGTCTTCCTCATTTATATCGGGAGCCGTCGGCGGCCGATTGTGAAACTTGCTTCTTATGGTCGGTTCTAGGGGTGCTTATCTTTATGAGGATTTGCCTTGATATTTTCCTCTGTCCCATTTCTTGCTTTGTTCAACATGCTCGGAGACTCATTTGATTCACCCTTGAACAGCATGATGTCTATTCCTCGGCCTCTGGGGCCTTTGTGCAACCACAACCACACACCCTCTCATCTCCCCATTCCTCTTTTTCAAGGTTTACACCTCCAACGCACTCAAATACTCCCGCGAGTGACAATGGTGAGTCATGATTTCTCACATCCTCAAAATTACCCATTCTTCTGCTCTGCAATCCTGTCACCCATGACGGGTTTTGCCCCAGCACTGTTGACTTTCATTCAACACCCCTGGGTGATCTGGCCATGGGTTTCGGCGATTGAGCCTCGTGTCTCCCCATTTTTGTCACTGCCATCGTGTTTCAGTCCGGTTTTGGCTTAGTTTCCATGCCTCCTACCTTGAGGATGGCATCTCTTCCACGTTCCCGAAAGCTCTATGCGCTGGTCAGGGCATCGCTCCATATTCGGCGTCTCAGCGCTGTGGAAAGTGCAATCCATGTGATTGTCCTGCCTGTAGCTTCACCCTCCGGAATAACTCTGGTACGGGGAATCCGGGGTGTCCAAGGCACCAGCCATTGCGTGGCTGTGACCAGCCTAGATATGAAATCGCTGATAAGATGAGGGACATTGACCCCATAACTCTTCGGTCATGCGCCATTTGCTGTCATCACTTCTGAACTTCTAGCTTCGAACGTGGTGGCCTCTGGTCGCATCGACTAGTTGAGTTTTGGGGCTCTTCCCTCCCAAGCGGTTTAAAGCTATCTTGTTCCGTATTTTCTGTTTCCTTCCCTCCCCCCTTCTTCTCTCTGACAGACCTTTTTTTGCTTTTTTTTGATTTATACGTGATCTTGATGTACGATGGCTCCATATGCTCCGTCGTCGTCGTCTGGCTCTCCCCTTGCACGTGACTCGCCTTCGCCTTCATCTTCGTCAACTCGTACGCTCGACACTTCGTCTTCCACGCTCTCATTTTGTTCGACCCTTTCGCGCTCTCCGCCTTTATTTCCTTTTCCGTCTTCTACCTCAGAATATGGCTCATATCCCTCATATTATCACACTTATCGCACTTCCACCTCTACTTCAACAAGCGCTAACACAAGTCATTTCGTGCATACAGGCACTGGCCAACACAGCGCAGTATCGCCGGCAGGATCATTTGGAAGCTATCGTGGGACGAATACGACGTCATCGCTTGACGAGGGTAGTGGAAGTGGGCGGGCGAGCGGAGTATCCTCAGGAATGATGGGCTCGGAGTCTTCGCGGGGGTCGGAAATGTTATCAGAGACATCGCGACTGATGAGGACGTCAGAGTCGCGCGGCTGTGGAACTCAAATCGAGGGCGAATCAAGGGGCGATTTATCTGTGCAGGAAAGGAGACGGAAATGGGTACCAGGACAGGGAGACGGGACGGATGAATATGAACGCGGGCAAGGACGAGGCACCAGCCACACACATTCGACCTCCTTGTCGACCGTAACTGGGTCGCCGCCGCAGCCACGAGGGGGATCGTCGGGTGTCACAATGGATGGCGTGTTTCCAGGGTCGGATTTTGGTCCAGGTTCAGGCTATCAGGCACAAACGGGTTACTCGATTCAGCCGTCACATCCTCACTATGGACTTGCACAACAACACGTACAGCCGCCGGCTCAATCACTCGCACACATGCGCGTCCCCTCACAGGGACAATATCAATACGAGGCTGTCTCTGCTTTACATGCGACGCCAGCTTCAGGATTTGCGAACCCCCAAGGTCGCTCAGAATTTCAGGTACAACCACAACCAGCGGTCGTACAAGCGCGAACCGCTGTACCTGCTGACCGTGCACCATCTGGACGAACCTCGACTAAGCGAATCCGTGCACCGAAGCGCCTACGGCCAGCTACGTATACAGGGATCGGGATTGGGCCCTCTCGAGGTAATTTGGTCGAGAGCGACGATGACAGTGACGATGATGAGGTCATTGAGTGGGTACCTGATTGGGGTGGGGGTGGGGGTGCGATTGGGAGTGCAGGGACGGAGTTTGGAGGAAGTGGAGGAGGGACAGTTCAGGCTGCTCCAGGACCTGGTGGACGGAAGTGCGTCTCCCTTTTATTTCGCTGTCGCTTTCTTCTCCTGTGGTGAAGTATGATGTGATGCTGACGAGATTGCTTCCTACGGATCTTTCTCTCCTTTCTTCTCTCAAATGTCTACACGGAATCTGTCATCATCCCAACTATGCTACGACCGCGACGGACGCTGACATGTCCATCATCATGCATCGTTATGAAACATACGTGCTTCCAATTCCCTCGCACTGTTATTTTCCGGTGAGACGTGCATCCATTTCTTCGCGTACTCACCTGCATCCAACTTTTGTGTCTCCCGTGTACTGCGATTTTTTTTCTTTTGCTGGTCATCCGGTTATGCTGCGTACCCGGGCACCGGATCCTGGTCGTCGGCATCTTTTTGGCACTGCCCCACCGGCTATATGCACCTCCCATCTACGTCAACTTGGACTGCCCGCCCGACTGTCGACCGATGCCGATGTCGCCGCGCATCGGTGCGTTGATTGGCGGCGTGTTTCCGTTGCTACCGGCGCGATCTCGTCTATCGACGTCCATCCTGTATCACACCTGATTCCGGGATGATTGTTCCGATTACGGATGTGCTTTCCCGAACGACCGCGCCTTGAATCGCCAATTTGCCGGTCACGCACGATGGCCTCGGCGTCTCGTATGGTCTCTTCGGGACACCCCATCCTGTTTTCGGCTCGGTGATGCTGCTCACCCGTTGTGCTGCTGCATTTTCCTCTGTCTCCATTGCTGCGCTCCGATGTCACAACCCTTCAGGATTGGAGCATGCACTCACTGCAAACGGCTCAAGGTTCGTTCCTTGCCTCCTGCCTGTCTACCAGCTCGCTTACCAAAATTTCTCTTCATCACTTCACGGCTAACTCCTCATTGTGGACATCTGTGTTTCTACGGCGTTCGATGTCTCCGGATCCACGTGTTTTCACTCCTGACATGTCTCATGTTCGTGGTCGCCCTCCAACCAATACGGATTTCCACATCATGATCTGACTTTGAAACGGACGCAACTGCAATTTCGATTCTTGAACCTCCGGAACCTCGTGTCGACAACACTCATTCCACTTTGGTCGATCAAATCACTTCTTCACGGTTACGCCCCATTGAAATTGTCCCCGGTGTTATTCGTTCCCACCTGCCACCAACTCCGAACACCATGTTTCTTGTTCGGAACCCACGGTCACGGTGGACGTTTCCTCTGAATGGATTCCTGCGTCCTTCTGGTGCGCCCGTCCGCGTGCTTAATTTACTCATCATTCCCTTGGACCCCGTCATCCCCTGAACTGGAAACTTGCTATTCCCTAAACGGAACAACTCGAATTTGACTGCGTGTCAATTTGATCCCTGAACTACGACGTTCTCGGCCTCATCTTCTCCGGGTCTGGTATGATTGGCATGCGTGTCCGCTGTCATCAACTGTGGTTTGGCTTTTTGGTCCATCTCCGGTCTATGATAATAGATGAAATGCGACTTTCCGGAGGGTGCAAGCGCATGTAAGCGTTGTACTACTTCAGGTCATCCCTGCATCGTCGAGGCAAAGAAGCCTCGAACGACACCCAAGTACGTCCATTGCGATGCCTTTCCCTTTCCCTTTCTTCTTCTTTTTTTCCTCCGATTTTTTCAGTGGCGTCCCCGAGCACTGCATTGCCGTCATGTTACCAAATTTGGATCTCGGAGTCTGACACGCTCCAGGACTGGCAACCCGGGTGGTTTGCTCATTCTTTGAATCTGCGATTGGCGTGATGCGGCGACGGCAGCCTGCAGGATCATTCGACCCCACCGATGAATAGATTGTTCCTTTTCTTTTGCTATTTAAGCCCGCCTGTTATGTCGCATTCCTCATCGTCCCTTCTCATTTTTCTTTCGCTGCTCCTCTTTTTTGACATTCGAAGTCGGCACCGATGAAGCGTTCTTCATCATGCGACTCAACCCGTTCTGATGATTCTGATTCTTCTGCTGCCTCTTCCGAAACATTGTCATCCACGTACTCATCATCACCTCCCCGTGTTAGTAAACGGGAATACCTGCTTGCGCAGATTCGTCACAAGGATCAAATCATCGGATCTCTTTTAAAACAGGTGAGTTGACGTTTATGCCGTGCCTCGCCCTGACGGACCGTTTTCATCGCAGCTCCACAATCCGTATATGGCAACACCGCTCTCTATCGATCAATTCAAGCTGGCGATCTCGCCCTCTGACAGGGATAATGTCCGGGTGGTCGATTGGATGGACCGTCTCCAGAGTAGTACACAACAGCCCAGCCAGGCGACCGCGGCGAGAATGGAAATCATGCGCGAGCTGCATCGCTCCGGCGATATCTCGTCCTCCATCCCCGGCGCTAGCAGTGTCGCAGGTGGCGGTGTCCGTTCCTCTGCCGGTCATACCATGGATGAATCCGATGACGCGGTGGAAGATGCCGAGGAGGGAACTACGGAAGAAGAGGATGCCGAAAAAGCACGTAGTGTGCTGCCGGATGTCACTGTCCCGATTGGGTTGCTCGCGAATCTTTCTTTGGATAAGGAAAATGAGAAGGGGAAGGGGAGGGGGAGGGGTAGCGTCCGACCGGGGAGTGGTGCGGGTTTGAGTGGCGCTGCTGTCAAGCCCGAGGAAGACGATAATAACGTGGTATGTGTCGTTGGATCTGTGTGCCTTTCTTGTTGTTGTTGTTGATGGGTGTCTCTCTTTCAAGGGTGTCGCGAACAAGGAGTATTTCAGGCCAGGTAAGTTATCTGATGTTGCTGGATGATGATGCTGAGTCCTCGAAATAGGTCCTGCGAACGATCTCAACATTCGAAAGCACTTGATCGAAAGAAACAGTCCCCCGGATATCTTGTTGCATGGATTAGTGACGTCGGGGGACGTGGATAAGCTATTCGACATGTGTGTTGCTTCTTTTGTTTCTCTGTGAGCACGAGACTGATGTCACGGGGCAGTTTTTGGAACCAGATCAATGTACGTAACGTTCTGATCAGTGGCGACCAAAGAACTTGACGTATACCTCCCAATTAGCCTTTCATTGGTTTGCTAGATCCGAAGCTTCATAACGCGACGTCGATATTCCAGCGCTGTCCGTTCCTTTTCACAGTCAGTGCGTATCGATCGTCCTCTTCCTCGATGACCGCGATGTCTGAAAGACTCGGAAACAGTCTGTGGGATCTCGTCCCGATATTATGGCGATAAATCTGAGATCTACCCCGTGGCGATGCATTTCGCGAAGCATTCTGCGGCCAATGCGCTCATCGATGGATGGAAGTCTGTCGAGCTGTGTCAAGCGTACATCCTCATGAGTATCTATGCCGTTCCTGCTCGACGATGGGAGGAGGACCGGAGTTGGTTATACACGGGGCTTGCAGTGAGGTAAGTCATTGGGTTGATCCGTTTCCCTACGTTTCTCGAATCCTCTTGTCTATTTCTTTGCAGGATCGCCACGGATTTGAATCTCCATCAAGTGTCGATGACACAACCGCAGACGGAGCGACAGGAACGTGAGATGCTCAATCGGACGCGGGTCTGGATGATCTGTTTCAACCTGGATCGATCGACCGCGACGCAGTTTGGGAAACCGAGCACGATCAAGGAAGATTATATCACGAGGAACTCGGCGGATTGGTACAGACGATCTCAGTACAGAGACAAGGTAAGGGTCGATCTGGGGTCACGTCAGCAAAGTCGATTCTGATCGGGGACGCGTCAGTATGACATTCACCTCTGCGCCTACTCTCAATTGTTGCGCATCGTTGGTCGGTTTCATGAAGAGATATTTTCTGATCCGAATTCTCCGACGGGGCTGAACAAGGTTTGGGTCGTTTTGGTTGGCCTTTCGAGTTCTCGTGCTTACATCGTCATCGTCATATCATAGTCATTGAATTTCCTCTCTGTGACGCTCCGGCATGATGTGCAATTGACGAGTTATTTCAACGAGTGGAACTTGCGTTTCAATTCGGAGTCGGATCCGAGCGGTCTGTCACGCTTTCCTGATGCCTTTGCGTTCAACCGTTTATGACTTTGACAGATCCTGGATGTCGATTCCGTTGTACATTGCTCCCATTGTGAGCCACTCTCGATGTTGGTGTTTTTGACTTTTTTTTTTTGCTGAATGGCAACATAGCCTCGTCAACTACTCGCGGCTCGTCATGTATTCTTTTGGATTCCAACACGCGTTCCAGCGGGGCATTGAAGCGAGTGACAACGTGTTCCTTACCAAGGTGCTTTACCTCGTTCACTCGGAGGCATTGATCTGGGTTCGAACAGATTTTCCGACAGTGTTTTGAAGCTGCAACGGCTGTTATCAAGCATATGATCAACGTGCTTGCACCGAGTGGTCTCATGCGTTCGTCCCCAGATGGTACGCCCCGATTCGTCTATACGATCGTCCGTTGATAAATCCCACGTACCAAGGTCACTTTATCTTTGCCTCGTTCGCTTCTGCCTTTTTGCTCAAGGTAATGTCCCCATTTCACTCGTCGTGAAACGAGGGAATCGTAAACTCAGACGGGGGCCAGCTTCTTCGACCCGAGTTTGTCCATATTCTCACGCGGGAAATGGAAGACGAGATATTCGACTCGATCAGTCGATTGATCACGACGTTGCAAGAGGTGGCGATCGACGAACGACATACTCCACGTCTGTACGCGCGGTTCCTTGCAGGTCTGCTCACGAAGCATCGCAAGGGGGGTAGTACCGTCGCTGGGCGTTTGCAACCGCGTCCTGCGGCCAGTCAACTCACGCTTCCATCGCAGACGCAGAGCTATGGGGGTCCACGTAGTTCTTCTTCGGAAGGGCACGTGTCGCATGCGGGGATGCAAGCGCAATCTGGGTCTGAGTCGCGTCAGGATAACGATGCGATGCAGATGAAGCTGGGGTTGTTGCCGAGTGGGGTCGAGACGCCTGGGTCGTCGGGATTGGCGAGTACGGCGCACCAACCCCAGTCCCAATCCCAGCCCCAGCCCCAGTCCCAGTCCCACCCTGACGTGGTCTCGTCGTACAGCCATCGCGGTGCGGTGCTCGGTAGTGGCGGATCTGGATCGGGAAACTTGGTCGAGAGCGACGACGTGAGCATGGCAGAGGTGTTGGCGGATTCAGGGACGCTAGCGACGATGCACGCGCTGAATGAAGTGTGGTGGGGTAACATGATGATGCCTGGGTACGTTTTCTTTCCTTATCTCCTAAAGCTAAAATCCTCGAACTGGTGCGTATAGGTTCTCTTGGCCGGATGGACCGTTGATGAGTAGCTTGAGCGACGGACGACCGAACGGGGCTGGAATCCCGGGTATTCATAATAATACTGGGTATGGGGTGTTTCAGACGCCAGAGGTGCAGCTCGCGATGTGAGGGAGCACGACTTGCGTCACTGCATTTCCTCCCCTCTTTTTTTCTATCTTCTTGTTCTTTTTTGTTGTTTCCGCATCTTCGATGCTAGTTATCTACGTACGTCGGCAAGCTTCTGTTTTGTTTTGTTTTTTTAAAACTTTTTTCTCTTTCTCGGTGCGTTCGACTAGCTACATATTGTGCGAGGTCACGATTGGGTTTCGTAAACCGCTCTGGTTGGATCGATACGAGAAAGCATCTGCACGTCGTTTGGGCGACTGTACATGTACGATCGGTCATGAGACGGTGCATGAAGCATAGATGGCGTTTGCGGGTCTCTTTCCACCTTGCCAGGGTCTGAAAATTCTATATATACATTCTTCATGACGAGACAATTCTGCTCCACAATTGTCCCAAAAATCCTCCCCTGCTGATGATGACATGCCTTTGGGTGATCCACAACCATATGCATTATAAACTCGGACGGCGCGTGCAACAAAGGGTAGATCTATGATTTAATAACGGTCCCGGACGACGCTTCCAATTCTGATTCATGCATCGTATGATTTCTCTGATGGAGTGGACATGTTCACCTCGTCCAACGAGGGTGTATCGAAAGAGGGTTGGAGGTATTGACTTGGCCAATAGATGACGTATGGGGTGATGCCGACGAGGAGCGTGAGCGGATCGAATACATAAAAGAAGGCTGGGAGAGAGAGAGTGCGGTCAATTTTTTTTTTTTTTGGGGGGGGGATCTTTTTGTTCCGAACTAACCCTCGTGAGTGGATATGTAACCGTTTCCGAGACTTTGACCGAGTTCGATGGTGCGATAGATGCATCGCAACTTGTAGTGTACGACAAAACAATGTCAGCGTTCCGCCCGTTTATAAGAAGAAGAAAAAAACGACGGACGAGGAACAAGGCCGAGCTGAAGAAGAGGATCTTCATGATCACGCTCCACGGTTCTTGAAACGGTTTGACGCCGTCTCGTTTCAGGCTCCGGAAAACGTAGTAAACGAGGAAAATATAGAGTCCAAAGGATATCGTCTGGAGTACGAGCCCTGCGATGATGACGTCAACGCCCATTTTATTCGTGTTGGGGTTGCTGGAGCTCAGAAAGGAACCTCCCGTGGCCTGCGTTTTTAAAAAGAAAGAAAAAAGAAGTTGGCACGAAAGCGTCGGAAAGAGAGAGAGAACATGCCTGAACGAGGAAAGTGGTAACATCGCTGATGATGAAGTACCACGCGGTACGCCCGGGTCTGATCACCGAATGGCGACGCTCGATGCAGTTGATAACAAATCGGCCGTAAAGAATGTAATTAAACGCTAGGAAGGCGGTAGGGGCCAGGAGGATAAACAACGTCGAACAGAGATAAATGGCTAAAGAGTTCGGATATACGGTCATCACGATGCGGAGCGCAAAACCGAATGACATGACTGAATCATGGCTTCAGGTCAGTATGACCACCCGGAAAACAAAAACAATGAGATCGTACATGCAGTTCCAATTGGGAGACATAATCCCCACCAAGTACGATTGGGAAATAAGCGGAAGAAGATGAAAATCGTAAGGATCGCATAGAGCCCCCCGAAAATTCCTGCAGCGGCCTTGCTCGGGTCATAACCTGTTTCTCTGTGTCAGTGAAACGGCCCTCTGAGCGAGCTGTATTGAATACGTACCATATGACTGCTGAACGAGAGTAGGAATTAACACTGCAGTGGGGTAACTGGTCGCAGTACTGGTGGCTAGGGATATGTAAGGATACCCCGAGTGAAAGGCCAGAAACAATACGAATTCTCACCCTGTGCGGCTACAGTGCTTGCGAGGAACGCCAAGTGAACCAAGGAAGCAAGTACAAGGTACACCATGAAAGAATGCGAGGTGCAGATCGGGTGGTAGCTGAAAGAGAAACAGGGACGGCTTTGTTCTTGTTTTCGAATGCACTCTATATATCACCCATAACACTACGGCAAGTTGAGTCGGTGCCGCAATCCCTCCACCGCCCGCGGAAGCATGGCCTCGGGGGAAGGGCCGCGGAAAGCCTGCAAGGCAAGACGCCTTAGAATCTCAGCCATCCACAGCTTCCCCCTCGTGAAGAAGTTTGTCACTGCTTACCTGCGGTATGCCAAACCCGATCTTGATGATGCTGATGCTACGAGTCGGAGCATCCTCACAACCAGATAACGTCCCTGAAAGCCATTCTACATGAGGCTGGTCAAATGATTTCGACCCACACACGAGACTGCGCATTAGGTCGAATCATGGAGACCTGGATACCGCTGATGCGGCGACTGTACAGGTTCGATGACTAGAGCTCTTGATGGCAAACCTTTGAAGTTGTAGTAGGTGTGAAGATGGCATGCGGTAATGACACTGAGTTGTGCCAACGATGCTGTGCGCGATTCTGATGCAACGGGGATTTTAAAGCCGTGACGTTGCGCCGGTCTTCAAACTGTTGTGGGATACTGAAATCCCGGCTGCCGCTACTGGGACGTGGTGGGGTGAATACTAGGAATGGGTGGGGAACAAAAGCTTTACATACGCTGATGGTGTAGGTGCAAACATACTTAAATACTTAACGTAGTTGTTCAATGTTTACCGGCGCCGATTTCCCACGGCATCGTCAACGCCGCGTCCGTCATCACCCTCTAGCACCTATGACGATCCCAACGAGCGTATGCCAACCATATTAGCAAGATAGCGTCCATCAAGGACGCGCCTATATGCGCATCTGCACGGTGCAGGATCCCTCTGCATGCTGGAAAACCTGCATGTTTTTGATCGTCTCAAACACACTTTAGGTTACGTATCCAGCCGTCTCATGAAGATCTCGTCCACTGCCTCGGACGCAGGCGAATCGGATGGACTACCCCGTATGCATCGCAGCGACCCATGTCGACGGCTTCGTGCTCGCCATAAGCCCCTTCTCCCACAGCTACAACTATCGCTCCAAGGCACCGCTACCGGCGTCCTGGACGTCAGCGAGAACCTCTGGGTGATGACTCCTCACCAATGGCGTCCTACCCAAGCGGTCGGAATTTTTTTCCCGGAACCCACTAACAAGTGCAGAGATGCAAAGCACGCGGGCCCTCAAAATGCGCATAGTGAGCGCAAGCGCCAAGGCAAGTGCGGAGGGTCCGCATGATGAGCGATCGGATGTACAGGGTAGGGAACTCGTCAAGAGGTGTAGACAGGCGCAGTGCCGGTATGTCTTGCGGATCTGGAGACGTCGGTTTTCAGATATTCAATGAGTTCGGAGAGCTTGTGCCGAGTACGTACAATGGTGTACCGACCATACCAGAGGACATCCAGGAGTATCTATAGCAAGAAAGTGTGAAGAGGAAGAATTCGGACGCCATTCGTGCTGCAAAGGATGGTATCTGTTGCATCCTTGCGAAAAGCGACAAAATCCCCCGATGGCTTGTTCTCCCCTGAGCAGACCAGAGATTCGAAGGAAGAGGGTTGCTTGTTCTTCTATAATATCCCTTTGGATTGCCTTTTTGATGCATTAATGCCCTAGTAGTTCGTCGCCTCACAATCTCTTCTTGTCAGCATGGGTATGGGAGTTATGAGTTCATGGAAGACATGCTCCTTACGCTTATGCCACCTGGTCAAGGCGGCTTTCCTTCCTTTTGGGTCATGGTGAGTACGTCGCTCCGCTTCTAGATCTAATAACATTGAGTGAGTTGGACGCTTCAGTACGGGGTCGGAAGGTAACATGATGTTCCCGTTGCTCATGTTAAATTCGCTGACGCAGATGCACCTTAGCACATCGTAGACGACACAGCCCATCTGTAGATTAAAGTGAACAAACAACGTTGCCCACGTTCAGGTCAACGTGTCGGGGTGATAGTATCTGCGCGCTCACTTGATTGCCGCGATAACCTACACGGCGAGTCACGATCGACGTCAGCCTTCAGCTTCAGTCACGCCAAATTGGCGTGCCAACCGGACTGGTGGTAGTAAAAAGTCCTAGCTAAAAGCCTAGAACGAGACATGCAGAACTGAGAAAACTCTACAATTTCAGCGAAGCTGACGATAGTCGTCCTACTCAATCACACGAGCAGAGGCCCGCGCGATGTCATCGCATCCCCATGATTCTAACCGGTCAGCTTTTCTGTAGTACAGATCGAGCTTTATGCTACTGCGCTATTGCAAATGGACGACTCAGATGTATAATCAGAGTCTTGGCCGAGCTTGGTTCGCTCGTGTTTAGACTAGTGGTCATGCGTCGTACTCCAACACTATCCCAACCCTGCTACTATCAGTAGACGTTTAAACCCCCACATACTACTGACTATTCGCCCACTTTTTACTCCGTATAATCAAATTTATTTGAGTGGCTCGAGCTTAACTGATCTCTGAATTTTAGGCCGCTGTTCAAGCTCTGCGTTCGACGGTTTCTATGTGTTGGCAGCTTTGAGGGTACGGTCTCAGAGATGGGAGGACGAGAGTGATGCCAGAGTGTCCATTCGCCGTCGACTCCAAATCGTCCGTCTCGACTTGCAGACGTTCAAAGTATCAGCACTGACTACCACGAGTCCACGACATCAGTGTTGTTACCCCCACGGATACATGAGTAGCATTGGTGTTAGTACTGCTTGCGGCGCTGACTCGAGCCTATAGCTCTGCCACACAATCCAGGGCATCGACTATGCAGTTGTCGTGGCCATACGTCTCAGGTTCGGAAGGGGAGTACGCACTCTCCTCGATATCTCTACCAATGATGCACTCCTGATTCTTCCAATCTAATTCGGAACGACCTGACTATCTCGGAAGTTACGGGCGCCTGTTGCCTCGTGGTCTGTTAGCATGCAATGCTCGTACACTCTCACCCTTGACAATCACTGTCCCGAATGAAAAGGACCTCACGAAAGGTATGCTTACGATTCAAACGACTAGTTACCCAGAGTGATTTCATATTTGAACAGGATACGATTGATCCGCGTCATTTGCTCTGCACGAATGTCTGAATCCGACGACCAAATTGCCCTCTGCCGCAATGAATTGCAACTTTACCCCCAAGGGCATCCCGTTAGAGTCAGATCACTACAAAAGCTTTCCTCTGCACTCTACAACCGGTTCATGCAAAGAGGAGGGATGACGGACCTTGACGAAGCGCTTGTCCTCGAACACAGTGTATTGCATCTTCGTTCCCAGGAGGATCCTCGTCGAGCCTCTTCACTCAGCAACATCGCGAATTACCTCTATGCCCGTTTTGACCAGCTTGGAAGCCTTTCTGACCTCGACGAGGCACTTGTCCTTCAACGCAGTGTATTGGAACTTCGCCCGCAGGGCCATTTTCATCGAGCCCTTTCGCTGGGCAGCATCGCAAATTACCTCTATGCTCGTTTCAAGCAGCTTGGAAGGCTCTCTGACCTGGATGAGGCACTCGCCCTCGAACGGAGTGCGTTGGAACTTCGTCCGCAGGGGCATCCTCATCGAGCCCATTCACTGGGCAGTATCGCGAGTTACCTCGGTGCCCGTTTCAAGCAGGTCGGAAGACTCTCTGACTTGGACGAGGCACTCGCTTTTGAACGCAGCGCATTAGAACTTCGCCCCCAGGGGGATCCTCATCGAGCCTCTTCGCTCAGCAACATCGCGAATGCCCTCGCCACGCGTTTCAACCAGCTCGGAAGGTTCTCTGACCTCGACGAGGCACTTGCACTCGAACGCAGTGCATTGGAACTTCGCCCGCAGGGGCATCCTCGTCGAGCCTCTTCACTGAGTCACATCGCGACTTTTCTTGCCATCCGTTTCAACCAGCTTGGAAGGCTCTCTGACCTCGACGAGGCACTTGCCATTGACCGCAGTGCATTGGAACTTCGCCCTCGGGGGCATCCTGATCGAGCCCTTTCACTGAGCGCCATCGCGAGTGACCTCTATACCCGTTTCAACCAGCTCGGAAGGCTCTCTGACCTCGATGAGGCACTTGCCCTCCAACGTAGTACATTGGAATTCCATCCGCAGGGACATCCTTATCGAGCCACTTCACTGGGCAACATCGCGAATTCCCTCCACGCTCGTTTCAACCAGCTCGGAATGCTCTCTGACCTCGACGAAGCACTTGCCTTCCAACGCAATGCATTGGAGCTTCGCCCGCATGAGCATCCTGATCGAGCCGTTTCACTAGGTAGCATCGCGAGCTACCTCCATGCCCGTTTCAACCTTCTCGGAAGACTGTCTGACCTCGATGAGGTACTTGCCCTGGAACGCAGTGCATTGGAACTTCGACTGCCGGGGCATCCTCATCGAGCTTTGTCCTTGGCCAGCCTTGCTCGCTGCCTCCGTGCTCGATTCAACCACTCGCCTACGCACGACATCACTGACCTCGAGGAAACATTCAATCTATATTCCCAACTCTCCAACGTCTCTCAGACAGTGTCTTCCGCTGACCTCGAATGCGCCAAGGAATGGATCCAGGCTGCTGAAGAATGCAAACACAGTACCACAGTTTTGGCTTACCAAACATTTTTGCGCCTCAGTGTTCACCATCTCGCCACTCTACCCTCTCTTCCTGAGAATCTTGGCCTACTCAAACAGCTCATAACGTCTCTAGCAGTTGATGCATTTTCCGCTTGCCTTCGTTATGGCACTCCCACCAATGCAATTGAGCTCCTTGAACAAGGTCGTGGTGTCTTCTGGTCCCAGTTAACCCGCCTTCGCTCTCCCCTTGATGAAGTGAGACTATCTGGTGACGCAGGCAAAGAATTGGCAGACAAGTTCACCCATTTGGTTTCTTTCCTTCGCAGCGTGCTTCATGCCCATCCCAACACCAATTCTCAGTATGATCAGGCATCCCATTTCAATATCCAACTACAGGATATTGTTGCTGATATTCGCAAGCTGCCTGGCCATTCACGTTTCCTCCAGCCCCCGCTCTTCTCAGATCTCCAGGTGGCAGCTTTCAATGGACCAGTCGTCATTGTAAATTCCAGCCAATATAGCTGCGACGCACTCGTACTTCTATCTGATCAGGATCCCCTCCACGTTGCTCTCCCTATCACGAAACCCCGCGTCTCTGAGTTATCATTGGAGCTTCGTTCTTTGATCCACTCTGCCAAATCCGATGATATGAAAAAACAAATTTTGGTGTTTCTACGAAAGCTTTGGGATGAAATTGTTTTTCCGATCGTGAACATCCTTCAGGATTCCTGTCCCCCTCGATCGCGCATTTGGTGGTGCCCGACTGCCGAGTTCTCTCTCCTCCCATTGCACGCTGCCGCCTCGTTTAGAAAGGGCCAACCGAGGCTGTCCGATCTTTACATCTCCTCCTATACACCGACCTTGACAGCCCTCATTCGCGCTCGACAAGAAGCTTCATTGGATCCATCCGTAGAACAGCATCGTTTTTTAGTCGTAGGACAGGCACAGGCTGCGGGACAGAAAGCACTCGCCTTAGTTAGCACTGAGCTGTCCAGTGTATCACAGCGTGTCGAGTCTGTCGCAGCGCTCACGTGTATTCAAGACCAGGACGCAAACATCAGCAAGGTTGGTGAAGAATTGACCAAGAACGATTTTGTTCACTTTGCTTGTCACGGAGTCCCCAATCGAAAGCAACCGTTCGAGTCTGGATTCGCGTTAGGCGACGGACTGTTGAAGATCGAAAATATCATGCGATACGACTTACGGAACGCCAGGTTTGCATATCTGTCTGCGTGCCATACAACCGTCGGCGACGAAGAAAGCCCAGATGAGGTCATCCATCTCGCTGCAGCCATGCAGTTCGCCGGATTCCGTTCGGTGATTGGGACGATGTGGGCTGTGGATGAGGAACACACAAACATGATCACGTCGAAATTTTACGAGAATCTGGTGGATGAATCTGGTCGTCTGGACCACACACGAGCAGCTCTCGCATTGCACAGGACATTGAGGAGTATTCGTTCGAGCGACATACCCCTTGATCAACAGATCCTCTACATACATATTGGCGCCTAGTGGTGTTGCTTTCCGGTGCGCACGTGTTTTCGACGGTGCGCTGTTATCCAAACTAAATCACCCAGAGTTGTGCTTACCAGGTCGTATTCTCGACGTAATTTACAACAATTGGACATGTCAAAGCCTTGCTTATTCGAATGGAGCCGGCGAGAAGCAGAGTCCAGGTTGAGATGCAGGTTTGAAGAGGACTTCTCCGCTGTTAATTCCTCGCCGCACGTGAGGCCAAAGACTGGTCTTTATTTAAATTGCTCTCGCCAATCGGTCACACAAACAGATTGCGTTTCATATGTTTAGGAAATGAACCTACCTACCTTGTCAGTGGAAGAGGCATAAACAGATGAAGGAGGTGCACCTTTGATCTTGCGTGCAGTCATCAGGTCTGCTCAATCACACACAGCCGGAAATACCCTCACCACGTCCTTGCCCCAGGCTTCCTTCCCTCCACATCCAGATCTTCCGACAATGTTGTCTGAGCAAGCTTTTTATACAGGCTCCTCGGTCCTCGCTTTCCCTGCCCATGCATTAGTGCCTGTCCTGGAGCATGCGTCATCGACGGTGCACGACTCCGAGTCCCGCAGCCATGCTCTCATCTATGTCTCTTGGATTAGAGCCATCGTCGTCCTGTTCACGGCGATATTCCAGTCCGTCTCGCGGTCAATCACATGAGCAGAGGCCCGCGCGATGCGATCGAGTCCCCGTGTGTCTAACAGGTCAGCTTTTCTGTAGTATATCGATCTAGGAGGTTCAATGTCTTTGCATTCGTCGGTACGAGCCGACAGTCGCTCTGTCGTGCGACGTATGAGCTAACGTTGGGAATGAGACCAAACCGGACGTCGATCTGATGAATATGATCATGATGAACGCTCCCGGATCAACAACCAATAACAACATGACTTTGTACTCTCTGTGTCATTTTCGTGCTGTGACTAATGTAGCGCCAGTCTCAGCCAGACAATCTGGCCAGGGCCCATCAACCATTCAGTTTTCATGGCCATACCGCTCAGGTTCAAGTTCGGGAAGGGAATGTGCACTCTTTTCGATGTCTCTCCCATTGACAATAATGCACTCCAAGCTCCTTTCGATTTGATTTAGAACAACCTCACTATCTCGTAAGTTACGGGCGCCGGTTGCCTCGACGACATCATGGTCTTTTCGCATGCAGTGCTCGTACACTCTCACCCTTGACGGTCACTATCCGCAACAAAAAAGACCCCACGAAAGGTATGCCTGCGATTCAAAAGACTAGCTAGCTGGAGTGACTTGATATTTGAACAGGATACGATTGACCCACATCACTTGCTCTGTCCCAATGTCTGAATTCGACGAGCAAATCACCGTCTGCCGCAATGAATTACAACTCCACCCCCAAGGGCATTCCAATCGAGCCAAATCGCTAGAAAAGCTTTCTTCTTCACACTACAACCGGTTCATTCAGAGAGGAGGGATGACGGACCTTGAGGAGGCACTTGCCCTTCAACGCGGTGCATTGGAGCTTCGCCCTGAGGGGCATCCAGATCGAGCGCTTTCACTGGGTAGCGTCGCGAGTTACCTCTATACCCGTTTCAACCAACTCGGAGGACTGTCTGATCTCGACGAGGCACTTACCCTACAACGCAGTGCATTAGAACTTCGCCCTGAGGGGCATTCTGATCGAGCCCTTTCACTTGCCATTCTCGCGAGTTACCTCTATACCCGTTTCAACCAGCTGAGAAGCCTGTCTGACCTCGACGAGGCGCTTGCCCTCCAATGCAGCGCACTGGAACTTCTTCCGCAGGGGCATCCTTACCGAGCCTTTTCACTGGGCAACATCGCAAGTTACGTCTATGCTCGTTTCAAGCAGCTTGGAAGGCTCTCTGACCTCGACGAGGCACTTGCTCTCGAGCGCAGTGCATTGGAACTTCTCCCACAGGGGCATCCTGATCGAGCTGTTTCGCTGAGCAGCATTGCGACTTACCTCTATGCCCGTTTCCTACAGCTCGGAGGACTGTCTGACCTCGACGAGGCACTTGCCCTCGAACGCAGTGCATTGGAACTTCTCCCGCTTGGACATCCTGATCGAGCCCTTTCACTGGGCAGCATCGCGAGTTACCTCGATGCCCGCTTCAATCAGCTTGGAAGCCTCTCTGATCTTGAAGAGGCACTTGCCCTCCAACGTAGTGCATTGGAACTTCGCCCGCCGGGGCATCCTGATCGAGCCTCTACACTAAGCGGCATCGCAAATTCCCTCCACTCCCGTTTCAAGCAGCTTGGAAGGCTCTCTGACCTCGACGAGGCACTTGCCCTCGAACGCATTGCATTGGAGCTTCGTCCACAGGGACATCCTGATCGAGCCTCTTCATTGAACAACATTGCAAATTCTCTCCACGCCCGTTTCAGCCAGCTCGGAAACCTCTCTGACCTGGACGAGGCACTTGCCCTCCAACGCAGTACATTGGAACTTCATCCGCAAGGGCATCCACATCGAGCCTCCTCACTGGACCGCATCTCGCATTCCCTCCACACCCGTTTCAACAAGCTCGGAAGGCTCTCTGACCTCGAGGAGGCACTTGTCCTCCAACGCAGTGCATTGGAGCTTTGTCCCGAGGGGCATCCTAATCGAGCCCTTTCACTGGGCAGCATCGCGGGTTGCCTTGATGCCCGTTTCAATCACCTCGGAAGGCTCTCTGACCTTGAGGAGGCACTTGCCCTCCAACGTAGTGCATTGGAACTTCTCCCAGAGGGCCATCATTATCGAGCTTCTACACTAAGTGACATCGCGAATTCCCTCCACTCCCGTTTCCAACAACTCGGAAGGCTGTCCGACCTTGACGAGGCACTTGCCCTCAAGCGTAGCGCATTGGAACTTCGCCCTGAGGGTGATCCTGACCGACCCCTTTCACTGAACAACATCGCGACTTGCCTCCATGCCCGTTTCAAGCAGCTCGGTAGGCTCTCTGACATTGACGAGGCCATTGCCCTCCAACGCAGTGCGTTAGAACTGTATTCGCAGGGGCATCCACATCGAGGGCTTCGAGGCACGGCACTGAGCAACATCGCGAATTCCCTCCAGGCCCGTTTCCAACAGCTCGAAAGGCTCTCAGACCTCGACGAGGCACTTGCCCTCGAGCGCAGTGCATTGGAGCTTCGCCCTGAGGGGCATCCTGATCGGACCGTTTCACTCGGCGCCATCGCGAGTTGCCTCGATGTCCGTTTCAAGAAGCTCGGAAGGCTTTCTGACCTCGACGAGGCCATTGCCCTCCAACGCAATGCGTTAGAACTGCGCCCAGAGGGGCATTCTCATCGAGCCATTTCACTGGGGAACATCGCGGATTCCCTCCACGTCCGTTTCAACCAACTCGGAAGGCTCTCTGACCTGGATGAGGCACTTACCCTCGAACGCAGTGCCTTGGAACTTCGACCGCCGGGGCATCCTTATCGGGCTTTGTCCTTGGCCAGCCTTGCTCGCTACTTGCATACTCGATTCAAGCACTTGGCTACGCATGACCCCAGTGATCTCCAGGAAGCATTCAATTTATATTCCCAACTCTGTGACGTCTCTCAGACAGTGTCTTCCGCTGATCTCGAATGCGCCAAACATTGGATCCGGGTAGCTGAAGAATGCAGACATAATACCACGGTTTTGGCTTACCAAACATTTTTGCGCCTCAGTGTTCACCATCTCGCCACTCTACCCTCTCTCCCTGAGAGTCTTGGCCAACTCAAACAGCTCATAACGTCTCTAGCAGTTGATGCGTTTTCCGCTTCTCTTCGTTATGGTGATTCCAGGAATGCAATCGAGCTCCTCGAACAAGGTCGTGGTGTTTTTTGGAGTCAGTTGATCCGCCTTCGCTCTCCTCTTGACGATGTGGTAGCATCCGGTGACACAGGCAAGGAATTGGCAGACAAGTTCACCCAGGTGGTCTCCTTCCTTCACAGCGTGCTTCATGCCCATCCCAACACCGATTCTCAATATGACCAGGCATCCCATCTTAATATTCAACTACAGGATATTGTTGCTGATATTCGCAAATTACCCGGCCTCTCACGTTTCCTGCAGCCCCCGCTCTTCTCAGATCTTCAGGTAGCAGCTTCCAACGGCCCGGTCATCATTGTAAACGCCAGCCGATACAGCTGCGACGCACTGATACTTTTATCCGACCAGGATCCCCTTCACATCGCTCTCCCCACTACGAAACCCCGCGTCTCCGAACTATCATCGGAGCTTCGTTCTCTCATCCACCGTGCCAGATCCAGGGATGTGACGAGGGACTTTTTGTTGTTTCTACGAAAGCTTTGGGATGAAATTGTTTTTCCGATCGTGAACATCCTTCAGCAATTCTGTCCCCGTCGATCGCGCATCTGGTGGTGCCCGACCGCCGAGTTCTCTCTCCTCCCATTGCACGCTGCCGCCTCGTCTAGAAAGGGCCAACCGAGGCTGTCCGATCTTTACACTCCACCCCATACACCGACCTTGACAGCCCTCATTCGCGCTCGACAAAGTGGTTCCCCGGATCCATCCACGGTACAGCATCATTTTTTGGTCGTAGGGCAAGCACAGGCTGCAGGACAGAACGCACTCGCTTCGGTTAACACTGAGCTGTCCAGTGTATCACAGTGTGTCAAGTCCGTCGCAACGCTCACGTGTATTCAAGACCAGGACGCAAACATCAGCAAGGTTGGTGAAGAATTGACCAAGAACGACTTCGTTCACTTTGCTTGTCATGGAGTCCCCGATCGGAAGCAGCCGTTCGAGTCTGGATTCGCGTTGGGCGACGGACTGTTGAAGATCGAAAACATCATGCGATACGATTTACGGAACGCCAGGTTTGCATATCTGTCTGCGTGCCATACAACCGTCGGTGACGAAGAAAGCCCGGACGAGGTCATCCATCTCGCTGCAGCCATGCAGTTCGCCGGGTTCCGTTCGGTGATCGGGACGATGTGGGCTGTGGAAGATGCACACACAATCGAGATCACGTCGAAATTTTACGAGAATCTGGTGGACGAATCTGGTCGTCTGGACCATACGCGAGCAGCTCTCGCATTGCACAAGACGTTGAGGAGTATTCGTTCGGGAAACATACCCTTTGATCAGCGGATCCTCTACATACATATTGGTGCCTAGCGGTGGTGCTTTTCTGTGGGTACGTGTTTTCCATCCTGCGCTGCTATACAGACTAAACCACCCACAGTTGTGCTTACCGTAGCAGGTTGTATTCTCGACGTAATTTACAACAATTGGACATGTCGAAAGAATCCAGATTGAGATGGAGGTTGGAAGTGGACTTCCTCTACTGTTACTGTCCCGCCACAGGTGAGGCAAAGGACCCGCCTTTATTTATGTAAATTGCTTTCACCAATCGGTCAGAGTGTAAATCCTGCTTTCCACACGTTTAGGCAACGTTTAGGAAAAGAATCTACCTACCTACTACAAGCATGCAAGTACTCAGTACTATACGTTAGATGTGCGTATACCCAACAACGACGGCGACGTCAAGCAGTAAGAAAAAGATGTAAAAAAACAGGATGCTATTGATGCCAGTCATGTGTAAAACAAGAAACAGTCGGGCGTGATGAGAGTAAATGACATGCACAACAAGAGAGAGAGAGAGAAAAGTCGTAAAAGGTCGTGTACGAACGATCGCCGTATCTTCAAAAATGCATTCAAGGAAGCAAGCGCGACTTTTCGTTGACGAAAAAGTCTTGGGCCTGGAAAAAAGGTCGGGTGAGCGTCTTGGATGTATGACACCACAAGTTCATACTCGAACCTCATCTTCCCTCATAGCGGTATATCGCTTCGCGCGCTTTGTCTGCGTATGCCTTCGGTACGCCGCAAACGCAAACACACCAAAGGCGAACAGTGAAACAAGCGCAAGTCGGAACGGCGTAAAAGAACCCTCGTTCGCAATCGTAGCGTCAAACCCGAACGGGAACCAGCTTGTGGAGCACGTAGAAGCCCACTTGTCCTCGGGGACCACATGGTGCTGTTATGGGTGAGCCTGAGAAGAGCAGCGTTCACGAGTCTGTATAGCATGACGAACCTCCAATCGGTAGACAAACTCGGTCGCTGGGACTGCCTGTTCGGGGTGCCCAAAGATGTGCACAGTTTGGAACTCGGCATCGTCGGTGCCATTCTTGAATTTGACACGAACAAAGTCGCGCAACTCGGGAGCGGGACCTCGGAGAACCTCAAACGACAACGCAGAAGCGTAATTGGCTGTGAGTTAAGTCAATGAGCAAAAGAAAAACGACAGACATGAGCATACGCACGGATCCCCGAGAGTTGCCCGTTCTCGCCCCGTGCGTTCAACATGTGGAAGAGAGAGATGAAAGGTTGGTAACTGCTCTCGATGAGCAAAATTCGGAGTGGGTCACCGTCGAAAGCAATTCGTTCGAGGGAGTGGATGATCGGGGAAAGAATGGCTCGTCCAGCGACTGAAAGGGGTGTTGGCACGTGTCTTGACCACTTGGGAAAAAATACACAAGACTCACTGTTTCCAATGCCTCCAAGGTCTTTGTCGGAGAAGACCGCATCTTCCTTGTAGTCAGCCAAGCCGCGTGCCTGTTCGATCAATGTCGGTGGAAGCCGGAATGCAAAGGTCTGGTTGTGGATAAGTTGGGTATTGAGGTAATCGTATACCTGTGCCACACGAGATCAGAAATGAAAGAGTGGGAAAGAAATCGCCAACGAACATTCCACTACAATGAGAGTCAGGATTCAGAAGCTGACACAAGCCAGGACAACTTTGAAGCTTACCATATCAACAAGGGTCGCAGGTTTGCCGAACATGTAGTCGTGGACCGATCCAAAGAAGTGTTGCGCGTCCTTGGCGGTCTGTCTAAACTCCTCCGAAGCATAAACCTCGGAAACGTGTTTTTTGAAAGCCTGTACACGCCGTTAATATGACTGCCACGTGAAATGGTGAGCGACATGCGGACCTTGCAGTCGGTCCAGGGCTCGAGCACGCGATCGCCTCCTGCTGTGGTCATCTCGACGGGGACATATTGATAACCCCCGAGCGGGGAAACGACGGTAGATCCGTTGGCGAGTTCGATTTTGTTGTGCGGAGTTGGTGGGAACATCCCTTGCAACAATGCGATACTGGAGTCAAAGATCGCGGCGCCGTCGCCACCTGACTTTGCGTGGACGTTGACCTGACTAGGCGGAATGGGATGAGAAGGGTCTAGAGGCATGTCAAGGATGTGGAGAGGCGAAGACGAGTCTAGGTAGGTTGACTTGAGATAAGAGCCGAGCTGGAATGACTCGACCTGTCAGCCTGACATGTCAGCATGCTTCGTCGATGTAGAGCGAATGGCCACACGCACCGCACCGAGAGCAGTGGATTCTGTGAAGGACGGCGCATAGCTGTAGGGATCTTGGTAGAACTCTGAACGATCCCCAGTATGTGCGAGGATGAGCACACCGAGAACTGTGGGTACCATTGTCGAATGGTCAAACGTCGGCGAGATATGACAGCGGAGGGTCCTGTCCAAAGGCTGGAACGAGCACTAAGGAGGAAAGTGGGTTGGAAAAAGTCGGTATCAGTCGAGGGTTTTGATATCTCCCGCCTCATGCCGCCATGAGGCGGGCATCGCCAAGTCACTTAGCGAAGCGACTAAGGGCGATGACGGGTCGCATGGTAAACGTCACAGTCCATTCCCTGCCACGCTTCGACGGTGTGTGGGCCCTGTGGGGATCATGAAAGAGCAGTCCGTGCAACCGCTCAACTGCCACTTGTACGTGGATTCCGGGCACCGGAAGCTTGAAATTGCCTAAATATCACGTCAGCTGGGTGCATGCCAGGTGAAATTAGGGGAAAGAACAGACTTTATCGCAATAACACAGACTGGATGCGGTCCAGCTTGCGCGGACATGCGCAAGAAGCATGGCGGCCTTGTCCGAAATAGTAGCGAGTAGGTAGGTTGGCGGCACGTGCTGAAGCGGACTGGACTTTCCTTGTCAGTTGGGTTGAAAACAAGCACTGAGCGACATGGCAGAACTCACTGTGGAATCTGACGTAGGTCGTCAAGCCTGTAGCTGGTGCAGGAAAACGATAGGCGCTCCAAGTCGGAAGCCTCCGGGCCCATGCTGAACACGTCTGACACGTGCGTGGGGGCAGGAAAAAAACGTCCGTAATGAGACTCGCGACTCCCATTGAGACCCCACCCGCGGAAACGAACATAACTAAACCCGACCATGATTCGGACAACGATGTTAGTATTACCGGTGGGTCCATCCTGTCTGGGCGAACACCACGATTTTTTGTCCAGGTCATAATCGCGGCGCATGGTCTCCTACCTATCGGCGCAACCCTGGAGCACGCCATAATGAATGATCGTAAGAATGGGGGTTAGCCTAACCGCGGCTTTGCAGTGCATCAAGTTCTGTGGTGCCTCCAGCGTGGATGTTGGCAGTGGCGATGTGACTAATCCACTTGAATTGGCGGTGCTTGAAGAAGATACGAACTCGAGACTGGCACAGCGCCGGTCACTGGACGTATTCGAGATAAAGCGCAGCCAAGACCTATGTCGCTTCTTTCTCGCTCCAATGCCAGCGATGCAGCGTGCAAGCAATACTTTCGAGAGCTTCCTTGTCATAATGATAGGATCAAGACATAACAAGCTCACAATTGAAATATTGATCGCTAGCACCGCTGACCAATCAGATTGTTTCGACTCGTACGATTCGGATGACATCCACTAGTTTGCTCTGACAAGTTCTTCATAAAACACCACAGCATCATATGCTGCATGCCTTTCATCGCCTGATGTGCCGATCTCGACACTGCTATCGGATCTCGCTGCGCAGGACACCGGTACTTTGACTCGATGGCCAGGATCTTAGGTTGGATGTCGTTTATTTAACCTGATCAACGTCGTAGTTTGCAGTCAAGCGCAAAAGAGATCAACCTAGCGCATGTGTTTGTGAAGTATTAATCTCCGAGAGAGCTTACCTACTATGTATCTCACCTGCTTTCTTCCCCTGTCGATCGAACTTGTCCGAATTCTTGACCATATCACCCAAAGTTCGTGGGGGTGCCCACAGCAATTCCTTTTACACAGGAATTCACGGGCACTGGATCATGTTGGTCGGAAATGAGGAGCAAGGTCTTGGCCCAGTCGTTCGATGGGCTGACACAGACAACTTCCATTCCCTCGATCCGGGACGTACTGCATTGCCATCACATTCAATGGCGAGACGAACACTGCTACACGCATAACACCCATCCCATTTCTCCGGGAAAGACGGGCACGCTCCGGGCCATTAGACTTTCTAGGACAAATCGTTCGATTTGGTAGCAAGCCAGAGTCGCAAAAATGAGGCGCGCCATCAGGCTGACCTTCGCGGCAGTGCCTTCCATCCTTTCCTGAGTCCCTTTGCTTCGATGATGCTTGCAGGCATGCAATACACCGGATCTAAATCTACCAAACCAGGATATCCCAAGAGTGACAGACCTACGATGTATCCCGTTCAACAACGCTGACATACGGGCAGGACTGGTTCGTTTCAACGTACCTGCGACTCCAAAGTGGGTATGAAAGACATCCACCATGTCGCCAGCCCGATCAGCGATGCCGCCCGTCTCTGGATCCTGGGCAGAGAGAATGAAGCCAACGAGCTTCTCACTGTCGATCCAACTGATCCTATTTAGGATCGACAGCGCCGACAGCACCCAAAACGAATAGCAGACCTATTCGGTACTCGTGTCAATCAACACCTCCACAACTTGGTTGCCGCGCTCACGTCTGGCAATTTCTCAGGGCGCCCATTGAGTCCCCCGCTCGGAAGTTGCCGCTCTGATAGCCACCAGCATAGCATCTCCGAATCGACCTCGTCTAGTCGGTCAAGAATCGCCAGCGCAGCTACGCATACGAAGACTAAGTAAAAAGAGACAGTGAACAAGGCGGTGTGTGAATTTGCGTGGTGCACACAACGAGGTGGTTCATCGTTGCTCACCTTGCGCGGCATGACTTTCTGCGCCGGCTGTCGCACCGTACCCACCGTCAAAATTACGACACTGGCGGATGTACGACACCGCTTTCTCGACGTCCATGGCCTCCAAACGACCGAGGAGCGACAGTGCGTTGACGGCGATGTAGAGAAACCGAGTATCGATTTCACCAAAGGCGTCGCCCGCGAATACCCCAGAGGGTTGTTGGAGTGGTACGATGACTGGTGTAGATTGTAGTTAGGCGCCTGTACCAAGTAGGGCGACGCACATTTGACGACGCGGTCGACGTCGAGTCTGTCGAGCGCGTCTTGTGTGACAAGGATCTGGATTGCACTTAACGTGGAAAGGATATGCGCGTCGTGATCCGGATGTGCACCAAAACCACCTAGATTGTGGAGTATGGGAAGGGGGAGGAAATGGGAGCGCGTAACAGATCAGGCTCAGACAGGAGACAATGGACGCGGGAACAAACCTGCCTCGTCATCCCAACAGCTCATCACATACTCAATCATCTCTTCCCGATCGAGGGCTCCTTGGTGTCCCATGATGCACAATGCGGTGAGTCCCCAATAAATGGCGTTCATTCGCAGGTGTGCGGTGAGATGATAAGCGAGATCATCTTTGTTCTATGAGATGGTCAGCGACGTGTGGGAGAAAGCATACGGTGCTCACGTTTCCGAGTGACTGTATGTACGATACGTGCAAGGGTACGAGCAGCTTGTCTTGTGTGCTCATCGTCGTACTCGATTAGCGTGATTACTGACTTCCTTTTAGGCACTACTCACTGAAGGGTATGTATTTACATAGCCACTGATCACACGGTGTGAGTCACAAGCCTTTCAAGCTTTCAGGAATGCAATCACACCTCGACCTCACGTACCCCAGTATGCCTGCAGCTGGCTGATTAGCCTGCTTAGCCTGGCCCACTACCCACCACGGCCAAATAAATTTTTATTCCTAACGCGCCTTTAAAATTACCAGTAACCCCCTCAGTAACCATCCTATGCACACATCGACATTTGCGACAACTCCGATATCGGCCGCATCCACACTCGAGTTTGGAAACAAGGAAGGTCGTGAACCAGCCAGGTATCTGTAAAGATGCCACCCATTCAAGCTAGTCTTATTGATGACTTATAATTACCTATCGGCCTGCATGTCATGCGTGACAAGCAAGTGACAAACGTCCCACGGACACCAGTGGAGTTTCTGTGCGCTTCCATCCACTGTTTGGAAACAGGTTATCAGTCAGCTCATGGTCAAGTCATGCATGCTTTGCTCGTTGATCATGCTTCCATGCCTAGCTGACATGCCATCCAACTCGAGTGGGTCCAAATAAAGATGCTCAGACCCTGGCTTCAAGGTGTCATTACTTATCAGCTACGAGATTATGACTGAGGTTCACTCCTACTGAAGGGTTGACTCCTGAATGAGTCGAGCCACTCAAAACCTCCGAGTCCGCCAGGTTGGCAAATGGAAGGATGAATCCCACCGCAGCCCTAGCAGTGGCCCGACAAGGCAAGTAACAGACACCGATGTTCGATGCACTCTCAATCAGTGTTTGGTGTCAGGTTATCAGCCATGGGGCCACAGTCAAGTCATGCACACTCCGCTCACTGACTATGCCTGTCTGCCTAGCTGACATGCCATCCAACTCGAGTGGGTCCAAATAAAGATGCTCAGACTCTGGTTTCAAGGCGTTATTACTTATCAGCTACGGGGTTATGACTGAGGTTTACTCCTACTGAAGGGTCGACTCCCAAATGAGTCGAGCTACTCAAAACCTCTGAGTCGGCCAGGTTGGCAGATTCGGAAGGATAACTTCCACCGCACCCCAATGGCATGACAAGACAAGTGATGGACCTCCCACAGATGCCGATGTGTGGTGCACTCTCAATTGTCGTGTGGAACAGCTTATCAGCCAGGGGGATTTTAGCTTGGAGGACGATTAATAAGAAAGGAAATCAAGGGTCCACGACTCTCAGATTGGCCAGAATTTCCCTGAGCGTAGACCTATAAAATGGCCAGCAGAAAGTCTCTTCCCCCAGTACAGCTGCTTTCTTCCTTGCTCCTTCAAACCCTTTCAAAGAAATTGGTGCGTGATCCTCCAACCATAGTGTGAATGACAAAGCTTAACCATTATTACATCACAGACAGAATGCATTTCGTGCGCCCCGTGCTCGTAGTTGTTGGGCTTTATGTACTGGCTCTCGCTGTGCCAGCAAGCGTATATTCTCGTGGTGGAGACTTGGATACTGATGGCCTTGGCGAGCGTGACAGTTTGTTTCCCCTCGAATGTAATGATCACCCACTGGCACTCAGGCTGATATGGGTTTTTCTTGTGGATGATTAGCGGCAGCTGCTGCTCGCATCCCCCCGTGCATTTTCCAACACGCAAGTGACTTCCGGTTACTTCAAGACTGGTGGAACGTTGTGTGTTGTCTGGAATGATCGACTTGGATTCTGCTCGAAGTTATGTACAGCTAAATACAAGCATTATGTAAATCTTGAACCACATTTTCTTCCACAAGTCTCTTGAAGCGGACAAAGCACAGTGCCGAAGCATGGTTGCCTAGTAGGCTCTGTGATCACAGTATGCACTGTCAGGGTGATGGTCTAGAATCTAGATGAGATGTACACTCCGACGGCGTAACAGGGGGGTTGTTACCATTGGTCGTGCATTCAGATCAAACTTATCGACGAAAAGTAAGTGCCGGACAACCAGGAAACTATGGCAGCGGTGTCTCGTTCAACAAGAGTCTGATCGTACGTCAAGCTTCTCGACGCGCTGTACTGGACTTGATGCCAAGCTTAGCTTAGTGCCTTGTGAGACTTCTAATCATTTGAATTCATGAACCACCTCGGACTCTCGAGGACTGCTATGACGAGATGACTTAGTCAAGGGAGTGGGTGGCAGTAGTACAATGCATGCATGCCTGAAGCGCGACTGTGCGCGCTTCAGTTGAGCTCCCGAGTTCTAGCTATGACGCGGAATTCCGAAAGTGAGTGCTTGCCTCTACTTCATGTCTTGCTTGCGAACCCGCCACCCCCCTTCACTCGCCCTCAACATCACAGTCCGATCATATGAGAGATGATCACACATTCACACTCCCCCGTTTCACGAAGTGGCCTCGTCACGTACGCCCAATTTCAAAGGGAAACGAACACACTCGTTTGCAGTGACGCCGACCAAACGTGGGACTTGTACGCTTGGGATGCCTAGAGCCTTGGGGGCATGCAGTACCTCAAGCTGATACCTCCAGTCGGTCCTCGAACACCAAGCGATGTCATAGTTGTCAACGTTCAGAATGTCTTGAACACGCTTGCTCGACTCGAGCCTCTGCGAAGCAGCACGTGGATCGCGATCCACTCCGTAACGTCGAAGTCGATCTCTCCGATGTGTATCTGAAGAGCCAAAATCGTTGTTTCTGAGGTTACGACTCTCCTTGTGGGTGCCTGCACGCGGATAGAGTCATAGTGTCGATTTTTTAAACCAGGGTGAGGACTAACAGTCAGGCAACTAATGCTCGTAGAGGTGTCAGCGAAATGACGGAAGTAATCTGATTGTCGAACGTGGGTAGCTGTGGAACAGTCATAGTGTTTGATTATCTCACAACAGTGTCGATCCAGGTCCGATATTATGCCGAGAACGAGCCCAAGCACACGAGTATGGTCGCTGCACCTAAACGTTAGTTGACATTTTCGTATGTCCCATATGCTCAACCACTGGCAGCTCCACCTTGCCGATTAAACCCACGATAAGAAATGAATGTGCTCGGTAATATATTCTGATAAGGCGGCTTAGTTCACCCACACCGCTTTGCTGTCTGTAGATTGCGTTACGTCCATCACCCTCGGGATGCATGGACTCAACACGTCGCTACAGGATCCATCCGATGAGGTGCTCATCACAGTTTCCTTCCACGGAATGTGAGTGAGTTTCTTGTGGCAGCTTCTGCCGCTCCTACTTCAAGATATCGATGTCAGTATCATAACGACTGCGACGGGCTTGAATGCCTCAACTTCATTGATTCAAAAACATTGAGTCGTAAACCCGGGTGTTTCAGAAGGGCGATCGTAAAACCCAGGAATGGGGGCCTCTGTGTAGATGTCCGCATCGGCGCATTGAATTGAACCTTCACGATCAAACAAGAACGGGGTGAAAGCATTTACGCGAACAAGACCGCGAGAACCAAGCGTCGATTGTCTTGGGTAGAGAAGCGCGCGACACAACTTTGTAACATATATATCAGATTGCACGATGCCACGGACCATCGATGCTGATCTCTTCGGTGAGGGACTGGTTCCTCTCGAATGTTTGACGATCACTCTCTGACATGGCTTTTCTTGTGGGTGATTAGTGCCCGCCCAATAGGACCCCAAGTGACTGCTAACCGCGTCAACAATGTGGTGGAACGTTGCACATTGTTTGGAATGGTCGACTCCGATTCTGTTCTAAATTTTGTACTACAGCTAGTAAATATAAAGGATTAAACCTTGAACCACTTTGATAACCTTCCACGTTCATCAGTCTCTTGAAACGAAGCATGGGTGCCTAGTATGCAGCCTCTGTGACCACAGTATGCACTGTCAGGAAATGGTCTAGATGAGACTTACATGCTTACACTCCGATGGCGTTACAGGATGCCGAGCTCAGCTTAGTGTTTTGTGAAACTTGTAGTATATTCATCTACTTCACTCTCCAGGACTGCTCTGATGATCATCTTGGTCAAGGGATCCGCAACATCCGCAACATCACATCAAAGGAGATCGAACACACTCGCTTGCAGTGACCCCACCAAACTTGGGGTGGGGCTTGTATCTTGAGATGTCTAGTGCCTTGGGGAACGCAGTACCTTGAACTGATACTTCCAGTCAGTCCTCGAACATCAAGCGATGCTATAAATGTATCATCTTTCAGAATGTCTTGGACACAGATGCCTGACCCGAACCTTTGCGAAGCAGCATGCACGTGGATCGTGAGCTACTCCCTATTGAGCGCCAAAGTTGCCCTCTCCGATGTGTATCTGAAGAGAAAAAATTATCTTGTTTCTGGGGTTACAAACCTACACGCGGATAGAATGTTGATTTCAAACGAGGGCGAGGACTAATCATGATAGTCAAGCAAAATCGCAAGGGTATCAGCCTGACGGAAATGATATGATTGGTAGATGTGAAACGTCATAATGTTGGACTATCCCTGCGAACTCCATGGGATGTTCAAGTCGGCTATAACAGAGTTGTGTGTGCGTAGCTTTCAGAAAAAAGGTGTTGCCTGTCCATTTGTGAGGTGCCACAGGACAAACGGTAGACCGCAGAATGAATGAGGAATGACCCTTGTTTGTCGTTCGCTTTTACGAGTGGTGCAAGAGAGTTTGCACCGTCCGTGGTTACGTTCAGCTTGCTCCAAGGGAATGGTGAATATGGCCTGTACTCGTTGCTTGACGAGCCGAGACGAACTTTCGAAGAGCACAAGCAGCGGCGCGCGTGGCTTCATGATATACCATCCATGCAATTGACGTGAGGGCATTGGCGTCATGAACGTGCTATGATGGTTGAGATTCCCTGCGACTTTAACACAGACCAGCCTGAGTGTGAGCTGAGCAGGAAGCTGGCGAGGGCAACTTCTGTTCTGCATTAATACCCCTACCGCTCGAGAGAGAGATGGTTCCAGCGGCCATTAAAGTTCTGAGAAGATACTAGATGAAGACGTAGCCCTAGAGGAGTTCAACTGAGAACGTGTGGATCTAAAAGGTTAGATTGGTGAAATGCAAACAAAAGGATTCGGAGCACGGCCCCGAATGCACCGCAGGTGCTAATTGGCCTTTAATGTGAATCGAAATTCCGGGAACTGTGGATTCCGCAACGGTAAGAAAGGGGTATCTTTGAATTCGATGAGACCGTCTGATAGGGGACAGACTCCCATTTTTGGAGAGTATTCATTTTTCGGCGTATGCCGGTGAGAGAGCGACAGAGCAACTCAGCTTTGCAGGCCGTCTCGTCGAAACTTTGACCCGACGACCACCTCGAACGTGCACCGCGCTGGGTCTTCCTCGCCAAAGAAAACAAAAAGACCACACGCAGTTCGAGTTTTCGTGTCCGAGGTGTTCCCATTCGGAGCGACGCGATACCGCTTTGCCTCTACCCCGATTTGGTGTTGCTCACTGGCCAAGTGGAACGGTAAAATAAGAACAATAGCAGCTACACGTATATCTGTGTTTCTCACCCGCCTCACTCGCAGACTGTTTTCCTCCATCCCTCAGCTTCAATGCCTGCTTCCGAGGTTCAAGGTCCCTTGGGCTTACAGCCCAACCTCCCGTCTCACATTCCCGGCACCCGCTCGGTGGCTTACGATGTCCCAGAAGGTGACCAATTGCTAGCACCCGGCCGGACGCTCTCCCAGCCGATAGGAGAGTCCAGTCAGGGACCCTCGTACGGTCGAAGGACACAGAGCGAGAACTCGTTGAGTATTCCTGCTTCCATGCCTGTGCCTCGATCCCCCCCGGCGGCGGATAATGCCGTAAGTGTCGCCGTCATGCCCTGCCTCCAGCGTCACTGACGTGGCATCCTCCGCTGTTCAGGCCCCGGAACAACCACCCTCTCCCTCTGCACCCTCACCTGTGCCTACGGAAATAATTCCTTCAGATCTCACACAAGAAGAAATCGTCGACGAAATTCAAGAATCAGGAATCAAAGTACGCGACTTTGTGTACGAAAAATCCGTTCCCGTCGAACAACGCGCGCCCGAATTATTTGATCCCATTCTTGGTTGGCATGTTTATGAAACACTACTCGAAAATCCCAATCCCGAGAGACACCCTCTCAATGGAAGACATCTACGTAGGCTGCTAGATATTGGTTGGGTCTCGAAAGAAGATGACGAACACCGGTGGATGAAAAAAGATAGGGAGTCATTAGAGAAGTTTGATAGCCGCCCCCATTATCCCTGGAAGGCCCTCAACTTGACCAAGCCCAAGAAGGATGATCTCAGAGAGGTGGCAACATCAAGGTTCCAATGGGTGAACGCCGAGCAGCTCGTCCCTCAATTCGTCAACCGTGGCATCTCCCGTCTCGCTGCTGTCTTTCGTGGCTCTCGTAACGCCGCGATGCGGTATCAAAAACGACCTGCAAAAGATACCACCGAAACCGAGGAAGACCCTGAAATCTCACCTCGCTTAAAGAAAAGACGCTTGTCGATCGGTGCAGAGTCAGCAGCTTCGGGAAGTCAACCCGCTCCAGGTTTTCCTGCGCACCTTCCTTTGACGTTGGTCAATGGCAAGCCACCACAGCAATTTCCCGCTGGACATCCATCGGACAGTCCACTGCGTCCCGCCCCGCTGCCAACACAAGGAGGACTCGCCCGTTCTTTACAGCGCCACCTTTCCATGACATCGCTTTCCCCCCCTTGTTCTACAGACGCCTCCCGCTCCGAGTCGCGGACGTTGACCCAGGGTACGAACCCCGAGTAACCTACACCGATTTCCTCTAATCCACATATCTCTGGGTGTTGACCCAACGACGTGGGATGTAAGGTGTGCGGATTTTTCTTTTTTTTTATAAACAGTAAATTTTTTGGGGTAGCATGAAGGGGGGAAAGATAGGTAACATTGTATTAGTAATGTATCCAACTTGTTACCCTCTTGTAATACGTGTTTCAAGTCCCTTTCTTTTTCTTTTTTTTTCATTTGCATTTTTGCAAGTTCTATTCTGCCAGCTGGCTGAGGCTCCGGCTGGTGGATTGAAGACACGTTTTTGTCCGACTCATTTGAGTTCTCAATTGGAATAGTGGATTTTGAGTATCACAGCCAATCATCTTGCAGGGAGGATGTCGTCGCCATTAAGAAATATTGCCAGACTGAACTACATTGAGAATAGGTTGACGAGACGTCTCGTCTCTTCGACGTTTTCCATGATCACCTGTCTCGGTAAGCCGGCGCAGTGTACAATGACATTAATCGAAGTTGATCTAACGCATGTTCCCTGATTATCAGCGCGCCGTGGAGCGTAGCATCCATCTTTGCGAAAGTGACTTCACTCCCAGAGTTTTATCAGGATATGGCACTCAACGTCATCTTCCTGGGTGGTGTGCGTGCGCAGCAGATGATCTTCTGATCCGAAAGAACAATTCACTGGGTTGAAAGCGAAGGGGGTGCATGATAATCATGACATCCTCTTTCAGGCTTCAGGTTTCCCGGGCCCCCTATCACGAGCAGACATCTCTCTGCGATCGTGCTCCTCGGGACACTCGCAGGCCTTTTCCCGGTCTCCCGAGCTAGCAATGCCATCTCATCCTCAGGCTGTCTCTGCACCAATGACCGACCCTGCTGACCCTCCACCGCCACCTTCTCCCAACTCCAATCCCAAGTCTCCCAACCACTCATCCCCACCGTCCCCGCATGCTACCCTCTCTCGAACCCATCCGGGAACTGCACCGACGTCATCACGAACTGGTACGACGGCAACTGGCGCGCATCGCACCCCGGTTTGATGTCGTTGGCCAACTTCGAGACGTTCGTGTTCGCCGAGTATGACCAACGAAACCGTTACGACGACGATGCAGGCGTGGCTAAACTTTAAGCGCCTTGCGGGGTCGTGTCCGCGAGCGAAACGTTTCATTATTCGTCTGCGTATGACCTACTCTATCAATTTATGTTCAGGGATGGGGAGGAGAACGGTGCATATCTGACGCTCTCGTCTCGCGGGAGCTCGTTGAAGTTTTCAAGTGCGTTCTGTTCGTATTTTCTCCCCCTTGGGATGACTGACGGTGATCCACGCAGCACCGTCGCTGGCGGCAGAGTGTGCCAGTTTAGCTGGATTGAATCCTGCATGGCGAAACGCGATCGTCGCGACGACGTGCGGGGTGAGGACGGAGATTCAGGGTATGCTCCAGCACCCAACGACGGTGCATATTTGAACGAGGTGTGCCACTGTTGCGTGTCTGATTGAGTACGTGGTTTACTGACATCCGTACCGTCACGAATGTTCGAATAGGCGTCTGCGTTCGAGATCGATTGGCAGAAGACGTTTTTCGGCGCACACTACTCGACGTGAAAGAAAAGCATGATCCATATCGGTTGTTCGTCGTGGGCCGGGTCGGAGAACTGGAACAAAAATTTGACGTGTAGATATGGATCATGAAGGACACGCTTTTTGTTTGATATCGTATTGCGTGTTATCTAAATATCGCCACGGCGGACCCGAGCCTTCAAGTCGTGGTTCATCTTGTGGAGATCATATGTGTAAAATTATCGTGGTTCCGGTCCGAGGAGTGCGTTCGACGGACGCGAAATCGGTGGCGAGATTACTGTACGGCCTCGGGCAAAGCGTCTTGATGAGCGTGGTAGTGTTCCGAGTGCACGTTGTGTCCTCGAGGCATCATTGTGTTGTGGCTATGCACTAAGTGCGACCTGATCTTCCTGTTTCAGGATGGCTTCCTCCTTGCAGTGCCTCGTGTTCATACACTTTGAAGTCGCGGAAAAACGTGGATCGCTTTGCCGCCGATCGACGCACCGAGCCTGGCAGGTACGACCAAAAGGTCTCGGCGAGAGTTTTGAGTTTGACTCACGCCCGAATATCAGAACACGAGGTATCCGCCTTGCGACTCGCCAGCAACGTGTCCATACTCGCTTTTGCCTCCTGGGCAGACAGCCGCGTGCTGAGCTCTAGTTTCAACCATCGATCCATCACGAAGCCTAAGCCTACCATCCTTTCCGAGCTCGCGTTCGTACCTCATAATACGTACCATGTGCGCCACCCCATGTCCGATTCTTGCGGCGCCATCTTGGTCTATTGATCTTACTCGATTCACACAGGCCACGCAATGCACCACCTCCGAGCCTCGGAGTAGGCGATAGAATCGGCGAGGGCGATTCTGGACTCGTGCTGGACGTTCTCCCGCCCGATTTGGCGGAGGTTGCGTTTGAGAATATGAGGAAAGAGGTGGCATGGAACGTCATGTATCATCGAGGTGTGTCCAGCGCTTACAAGCGACTGCGTGGCGCTCATTTCGTACGATATTGCTTCAGGTGGGGAGGTGCCCCGACTGGTGGCAGTAGAGGGGGACGTCGCTGCGGACGGAAGGTGAGCGGAACAAAAAAAGGCCCGTTGCGGTGAAATTCAAATATGACCTTTTTTTTTCTCTTCCTCACAAAACAGTTTTCCCATATACCGGCATCCTGCGGACGAGTCGCCCGCACTTTGTCCATTTTCCCCGACGGTCTCTCTGATTCGGGCGCATGTACAAAAAGTGCTCGATCATCCGGTGAACCATGTCCTGGTTCAGCATTATCGAAGTGGAGCAGATCACATATCGGAACATTCGGATAAGACGATCGACGTGGTCCGTGGGTCCAAGATTGTCAACGTTAGCCTTGGTGCGCAACGCGTCATGACCCTGCGTTTGAAGCGAGACAGCGCGATAAATCCGGGGCAAGGCGGTGTTCCTCGGCCGGCGCAGAAAATCCCACTCCCACACAACTCGATGTTCGTGTTGGGACTGGAGACCAACGCCAAGTGGTTACACGCGATCAATCACGACAAGCGGCCGATACAATCGAAGTCCCCCGAAGAGCAGTTCATGAATGGGGAGCGCATTAGCTTGACGTTCCGACATATTGGGACGTTTCTTTCGGGCGATGAATCACGTATCTATGGCCAGGGAACTAAGAGCAAGATTATGGAGGATGCACGGCCGGTCGTGAACGGAACAGAAGCGGCTGTGGGGCTTCTTGAAGCATTTGGTAAGGAAAACCAACAAAGTGAATTCGATTGGGATGCTGTATATGGGGAGGGGTCCGACGTCCTTCATTTTACTCGGCGGGACGCGTGACGACTCGTGGGGGACAAGGTTGGATCGTCATTGTATGAATGAAAGATGCTGTTATTTTTTTCTTTTCTTTTTTCGTCTATTTGTTGTAAATGCCTAGCAACGCTTGCGGGGGAGTTACAGGGACACACAACACTTTTTTTTTTGAACCATCACCATTGACACTCATTGACATCTTTGCAAAGCGCCATCGCTCTCAGTGCTTGTCATCATCCGCAGCGCAGGTAGCTGCTCGTGGTGGACTCTGACGGGCACTGCGCGACCGTCCGCTCGTTACTGACAACTCTATCAAAATTTCCAGGCTTTTTCTGAATGAGCTCCGGACGGAGTTGTCTATCTTTATCCAGAGGCTACCGTAACCGGGACCTTGATTTGATGGCCATGATGGTAAGCGGAATCAGTCCATGTCTTCTTTCCCTTTTCGGATTCCAGGGGGTTGAGGTTTTTCAGGGCCGTCGCGTGTTGATTTCTAGCGCGGGTCCTCCTTCCTTTCCCTGCTTCAGCTTTCTGCTGTTCACTTGCGGAAAGTCAGAGACACGAGGCTACTGATCGTGCTACACGAGGCTCCCTATTCTTGTCTCAGCCCTCGTCTCATTCCATTATCTTCCTTACCCCCGCCCTCCACGGCACTTATAATCTCTTTTAAAAAAATACGACAAAAATTTCCCATCTCCCCGAACGCGACACCGACGCTCTCCACGCCTTCACGAGCTCGCTTATTTTACTGCCTCTTTGCATGATAAATTCATTCCATTAACGAGATGTCACGACTTCAGCCCAGTAGCCCCTCCGAGTCTCCCAAGAGCACGTCTCTTGGACCGTCTGACCAACCAGGTGAACTCTCCGAGCAACCATCTTCGTCCACCCACCCCAGGGCATCCGAAGGTTCGGAGGGTTATCCCTCCTGGCTCCCCAAGCGCCCTCCCCCACCGGACCCAGGCTCCACCATTCACTCGTCCAATGGCCAATACACGCCTGGGCTTACCCCCGTTGACAACTCCAACGTCGGTCGCAAGCCCACTCCACGTTCCGTTCGTGTCGTCAGCCTTCAGGATGCCACCCAGCCTGGTCGGGACCATCGCGACATCACAGAACAGACGCGGTTCAGTAACCCACTGCGCCCCCGTGTCTGGTCCCGCGCGACAACTGCTCGGATGAGTCCGACATTGGTGTCCGCTGCGGTCCGCGCGCAAGACCGCGTTCGTCCGAAATTCAACTCAAACGGTCTCCATCCCGAACTCCTGCGAAACCCGACCCTCTTGGCTAAACTCTACTTTTACTTGTTTCCCTTCTTCACATTTTACCACATCCTGTTGCAAACCTTCTTTGACTTCAATGCGGTATTTATTATATTGGAGTGCGTGTCTTTCGTTCATGTTGTCTCTTGTTTCCGTGCTCACCATGAACTCGCAGGGTCGCAGAGCACCCCAATCCGACAGCACCTGGTGTGTCAGGATCTGGAAAGAATTGGGCACTTGGCGCGGCAGCCTATATAGCTTGTTGGCTTGTTGGGATCTTCATAGTGTTTGTGCTTTATGAGTTCGTTTACTCCTTCTACCGTCGATGGCGTGTCAGTAAGTGCCTCTCGTCCTCGTCCTCGTGGAGAACCTCCGACTGAGACTGTTCCAGAACGACCGCGCATCATTCCCCTCTATTTCTCGTCCTCTGCGTTCAGCTTTACCTCCATGACGTCGTACACGAGCTTTTGCTTCATGCAGTACATACGGTACTCGGCCTTCCTTGGGGAAAACGGTGGTATCCGTGATGGTCTCGCCGAAACGTTTTGGTTTTATTCACAGAACTTGCCCACCGTCGCGCTCCTCTTACCTCGAGCAGGTCTCTGCGTTGCGTTGCTCTTGTCATACTCATCTGCGAATCCGGAATACGTTGGTTTGATCGAAGCTGGCTTCAATGGTCGAGATACGACCTTCTTCCGCGCGTCTAATGGCACCTTGACGGATTACGCCCGCGGCGTTTTGTTCGCCAATGCTGCGTGGACAGTATGGCGTGCCCTCGTCCTCTTCATCAGCTGGTATGTCTGGTCTCACCTTGACTTGTGTGCCTCACTTACACTCATGGACTATCTAGGATCGGCCTATGGATCTTGAGCGGTCAAGGCTGCGCGGGACTCTGCGGTCCCCGTTTTAGATGGGAGGAAGAAGATCGCGAAAAGACCGTTTCGATTTACAGTGATGGCGCTGAAGATGCCGACGCGCTTCCCTGGAGCTGGAGGGCGTGCACATGTCTGCGCATCCAAGAAGCATTTGATTTCTGCCTCACGGTCAAGCCGCCTGCGCGGTGGAGCACGAGCATGGCGAAGAAAGAAGAAGCAGAAGGGGAGGAGCTACCTGGTGTACAGACCACGCCTGCCTTTGAAGTCGAGCAGGTGTTGGCGGCTGTAGGCTTACCTTCTGTTCCGGCGGCTGCTCGCAGAGGTGCGCTTTCGGGCGACTTGTTTGCGTATCCACGAATGGGAGACGAGGCGGGTGTTGCGCCTTTGCCGCTGCCCGAGTTGTCGGATATCATTCCCAAGGTGGTCAAACGATCGTCCAAGGATCGGGAGATCGCGGGACCTTCAGCGCCGTTGATGAAGCTGCCGTACCCGTTCGCGGGGTATGGTGCGCAGGTGTCGTCCAAGGATCAGATACCGTTCCCACCCTCCCCTGGTTCGCGGAAGGAAAAGCGTAGATCCCCAGTCTCGAGCGCTTCCGAGGGTCAACAAACTACGGGACCCAAGCAAGCAGAGGAAGGGGCCAACGTCGAAGAGGAGGAGGAGGAGGAGGAGGAGGAGGAGGAGGAGGGAGAGGAAGAAATAGAAGAGAGCAGTGAAGCCCACCCACGCACCTCTGGCTCCATGTCTAGTCTTGGCCAGCCCATCAACTCCCGCTATCCTTTCCAATTCCGTCGCCCGCACGTCCGCGGGGCGTCCGTGTCCTCGAGTGCTATGACACGTTCTACCCCTCACAAGGACACCTCGCCCTCATCGAATTCGCACTCCGCGCACTCGAGATCCACACCGTCGACCGGGAACGGAGAGACGTCGTCCGAATCGCCCATGTCGCAAGCGATGAGTGGCTCCGTGATGTCAAGCCCTACGTCCGGATATGGTAGTCCGATTCCTATGCCGCCTCGTCATCCTCAACCCGGTCGAGGACGTGCCCGTGCTGGAACTATGCCTGCATTCCCATCCTCGCCTTCGCCAGTCTGGTTCCCAGGGCGGATCCCTTCTAGGATTCGTACGGACAGCGAGGCCACTGATCAAATGCCAGGCGGCTACGACTCTTTCTTGAGCGAGGAACAAGACGAAGACGAAGAGGTCGACGACGCAGAGGAAGAACCCCGGATGATGGAGCAGCCCGAACCAGAAGGACCTCATGAAATGGCAGAAGGCGAAGACAGCGTGGGTCTACTTGGCGTTCCCCCGCGCAGCCCACGTTCGTCCAACGTAAGCAGCCGACGTCGACGTGGACGCCGCAGCTCTCAATCTGGCTCGCAATCGCGATCAAACTCGGTGTCTTCGCGGTCTAGAGCCGGGTCTGCCGTCCGCTCGCGCGCGCAGTCGCTCATCCACAGTCTGGGGAACGCATCCCGGTCGTCGGTCGAGCTCGTCCAGTCGATGCGTAGCCGTGCCAATTCGTCGATGGCAAGACTCGAGGAAGACATGGTCTACACGTCTGATTCGCCTTCGCATTCTGGGAGCGCGTCGCATGCGAGTAGCAGTCATGAAAATTACACGTTCGGACAGCCGATGTTGTCACCGATGCGTCGGGCGTCGTCTCAGGGCCTACGCACAGCCGCCTCGAACGTGTCCATCTCGGCGCCGTCGGAGGCTACGACTTCGCGGTTGACGACACGTCTGGAGTCGCGGTCACGAGAACGTGAGATGGAGAGAGCGGGGATCGCTATTCCCTCACCCAGGAACGACGAGAGTCGACCGGATATCAGTACCGCAGCGCAATCCTTCATCACTGCGCCGGCGACGATCTCAGGAACGTCCGAGTCGGGCGTGCCAGTACCGTCGAGCTGGGCGGACACGACGCACATGGTTGACAGACCAAACACGACGTGGCGACCTATATGAGCGTCCTTCTTTTTAATAACGAACGACAAACCCGCATCTATCCTAATCTCGTGTTTTCCATCGCGTGGCGTGCCCCACAGTCTTGGATATTAACGGTCACACGGACGGTCGGATTCAGACTTGTTGCTGCCCCAGGCCCTATCTTTCTCCTCTTCCTCATCGTGAACGTGATTTGCATTTTTTCTGCATCGTATTACTAACCTTATCCTTACAATCCATCCCATTCCCACTTGCCATACATCTATTTCTTCACCACACCACTTTTTTCTCCTTTTTTTTTCTCCTCTTCCTTTTCCCCTCACCTTGACATGATTTCTCCCTTGCATTTTAGTCACCGTTTTTGTTTTCTGTTGTCGTTACATGCATAACTTGTCATAGGGTCGTGTTCATGTTGTGCCGACAGGGTAATACCACATCTGTTGCTTCCAACCCTGGTGCTGGATCATCTAGCTGCCTGACCAACCCTGTGTACCAAATAGCCGAGTTGGGGGAAATGATTCAAAGAGTCTAGCTATTATCATAGCGTGGACTTTGATTCGAGAAAACCCATTGGCAAAATACGACTGTAGCCACGAGTCTCCAATATAAAATGTGACCCCTTGAAAGTATTCTATATACATTCCTATTTTTTTTGGTTTCCTATCATTGTCCTGGATAACCTCCCGAGTCTCCAAAGAAATGAAAGAAAGAATAAAACGTCGTCATCAAATTGATATATCATCGATACAAGCGAATGAAAGAAAAAAAAAGAAAAACCAAAGGAGAGGAATGGACCTCGAGAGAATAAATAAGTACGCTAGCGATATGAAGAAAACGGGGACCATGAGCCAGAATGTCTTACCTGTACCGTCTTGTTTCTGCCCGGATCCGTTACGAGGAGGAATCGATGGAGGCGTCATGGAAAAACTATGAAGCGAATAAGGGAAGAGAAGAGGACGAGCGAGCGAGCGAGCGAGCGAGAAAGAACAGTAATATATCACAGATGTACGAATGGAAAGCATATTATCGCCGCAAGGGGTCGCGCACCGCAATGAGTGATTCAAAAAAAAAAGGAAAAGATGAAAAAACAAAGAGGGGGAGGGACAAAAACGGAATGAAACACCGCATCACAACTTCAGTTCCGTCAATACCCTCCTCGCCAACATCTGGTACTGCCACCCATCCCCGCCCGCTCTTCGAAACTGAATCCCGTAGAGCGGTAACCATGGGACCTACACACGCAAGACGCGTTATCATCTGTGACAAGCACACCGAATGACAAAAGCACGCCAGCACTCACCTTGATAATATTGATCTCAAAGCGAACCGACATCGAATTCGCACCTATCATTTCAAACACCTCTCGGTCCACTTCACCTGTGGGGAATGGTGCCAGCGTCGGTCGTGGCGTTTGTGGTTGCGGTGGTACCTGCATCTGCGCTGCCCCACCAAAATCCCTTGGTATTGGCGGCAAGACTTTGCTCTTGGTCGGCGAATGCGGTCGCAACTCGTCCAAAGGCGACCCCACCGTCGTTGTCGTCCCGTTCACCTCCTGGTGGCGCGACACGTCGGCAAGAACCGTATGCGCCGTCGACGACACGTTGAAAAACGACGATGAGCCGCTACTCGGCGTCGCACTCAATGCCGTCCCAATCGAAGGTCGATTCGGAAGATCCTTTTCAGGTGTTGTCAATTCTGACTCCTTCTCTTTGATACTTTCCCGATCACGTGATTTGACACCAAAGGAGAGTTTCGAAGCTTTCTTGACCAACGAGCGAGGGGTTTTACCGGTTTCGTTAGAGCCTGACGATCCGCGCCGACGATGGTTGCTAGGGCGGGACTGTGCACTCTCAGGGACAGACGAGATGTCTATAGACGGTATGTGAATGCATTCGAACCCGCTCTTGGTTTCCCGGTATTGGACCTGCATCCGATCGAGCACCTTCTTGATGTCCGCCTTGAGAACCGAAGGTGGTTTTGTCGACGTCGTAGAGACGCTGTTCAATGTGTCGTTTCAGCGTCGCCGACCATGGATAATAAAAACTGGATCCCATACCTGAACAACCCTTTCAGGTGAACGGGTTTGAAATCCTTGTCCGCGTGGGGAGAATCCCTAAAGCTCTCGTCCCGCGAGTCAGACGTCTCGTGCTCCGCATTCTCTTCGACTTCCTCCGTGCGGCCGAACTGGCTCACTGCCGCCGGTCGCCCACTGCTCGTTCCATATCCCGTCGAAGGTCGTCGATGTCGGCCAATAGTACCACCAATACTTGGGAGCAACGCACCCCCCGTACTGCTCCGTCGTTCGTGGCGTATCGCCCGGCCCTGCGGATCCAAAATCGTCGCCGCCCGCCGATGCGTATGCGACAATGGCTGACTCTGACTCGCAGACAGTGGTGGCGGCGAAAACGTACTCTGCCGCCGACCCTCCGACTCTGCACCACTCTTCTCCTGAAACATGTCGACCGCGTGCGGCCGTTTCTCTGCCTCCGTATCTGTCGCAGCCTTGAGCGGTACACCTCCCACAATCGTCGTTCGCTTGCCAATACTTCCTTGTCCCCGTTTCCCATCTTCCCCGCGCCCACCGCCGCCCAACAACGTCCCGAACCGCTTCACGAGCGTCGCACCTGCCGAGAGTGGACCATCATGCATGCCCCGTTCGTCCTCGCCAACAACCCTCTCCTTGGCTGCCGCGAATTCGCCAACCTCTGGGCCAGCCGTATGGGGCATTTGTATATCCTCTGCCAGTTCGTCCACGGCTTTTTCCGTCCCTCCAAACACGCCCAAGCCACGCAGAACCGTCGGACGTTGGCTGAGACTGTGACTACGACGATGTGTCGACGCGGGTGGTGCACGAGGCAGAGCTGTGCCGGTGGTGGTGGGTGTCGTTGGAGTGGTAGGGACGTCGACCCGATTCGTTGATGGTTGTGGCGGTGGCGGGAGCCCAACGTCACGCGCCCTTGGTCGCCCATGGAATGTCGCAGCCGTAGGCGATGCCGAGGCAGGCGCTGCATCGTAGGACATGCCGGAGTAGTGTGACGTTTCTGGTGCTGGCAAACGTGGAAGAGGCATACTGTAGTCGGGCCTGGCGGAGGCAGGTGTGGCCAGTGATTGTGGTTCTCGCTTCGGGGGCTGGGATTGCACCTTGGCGCCATACGCATTCGGGATAGCCTCGTCGATGGCGGGTACGCCGGGAACGGCACCGGATTGGATGGATATCTGAGAACTAGCAAAGTGACCGGGGCCATACACGCGTTCGCGCTCGAGCTTCTCCCGAGCGAGGTAGTACATGGAAATAATTGGATGGAACCCACGCGTAGGATCCACAGGTTCGCGACCGGCATCAACGATCGAGAGATGCGATTGGGAGTTGGGTGGGGAATGGGACGGGCTCGTGGGCGGTGAAGAAGCTGGGGAAAACAGCTTCCGACGGTAAAAGTCGAACCCTGAGAACCGTTTAGATTTCTTGGAAGGGGTCAAACCATCCTTGTGAATGTTGGATGAGGAACCGTCAAAGGAAACGGCAAGAGAGGAGTTGGAAAAAGATTCGCCCCAGCGACCGCCGTTTCGACCCCGCTTCCTGTCCCAAGTGGCGAGAGCGCGAATGTAGGCTTCGGACTCCAGGACTGCGACCAGCTTGCGCTCAATCTCCTCCTCAGTGCCGAACTCGAACCCCTTCATGCCTCGGATGACCTGCCGATCGAGGTCGTCCACACGAAGAGGTTCTCGATGGACGAGATGAGAGTCGGGTGGCCCGCTAAATCCACGAATCATCCATGGGTGCTCAAGTACCTCGGTCAATGAAGCACGTGCCACAGGGTTGGTGACGAGCATTCGCGATAATAAGTGCTTGCATTCTGCTCATGGGATCAGCAACGACCAATGTCTCAAAGATATCAATTCGACGCACCAGCACTCAACCAGACTGGGTACTCGACAAATCCACGCTTGATCTTTGCGTGCAAGGCTGGCATGCTCTGATCGTCGAAGGGAACCTTGCCACAGACAAGGACATAGAGGACGACGCCAAAACTCCATACATCGACCTCGGGACCAGTATAAACCTTTGCATTCAATAACTCGGGGGCTGCAAAGTATAGTGAACCGCAGAAAGTAGAAAGACGTTCGGCGGGGTCATATAAATTTGAGAGTCCGAAATCGATGATCTTGATATTTCCGGTCTCTGATATAAGTATGTTCTCGATTTTGAGATCTGGGGAAAGCGTAAGTGAATACAAGGCACGTGGAAAAGTGACAAGAAGAGACGTACCACGATGAACCACATTATTGCGGTGACAATAGTCAAGTGCACTGCCAATTTGGCGAGCAAACTTGCGTGCGACACGTTCGCGCAGTCTACCGTGGCTGATGATGTAGTCGAGCATCTGACCGCCGCTCACGTATTCGAATACCATGTAATAGTGGTGTTGATGGATGATCATTTCGCGCATGCCGCAGATATAGGGATGGTGCAGAAGCATGGATAAGGCGGCCTCGCGGATGGTTCTGATCTCCTTGGATGCATCTTTGGAAGCCTGCTTTGCTATAGCCTCCGGAGAAGCATTTGAACCATTGGGAAGGGATGTGGAAGGGTGGACGCGGGGAAGGATTTTTATAGCGAGCTAGCGAGGAAACAAAAGGCAACGATGATGAGCAAGGCGCGCGCAGAAGGGTGTTCTGAAGACGACGAACTTTTTCTTCCGTGACATTATGAATCGCGAGCTTGACTTTGCCCATGCTACCTGCGCCGAGGGTCTTGGTGAGGGTATAGTCGCCGAGGACTCTATTTGCGCTGCGGGACTGTTTGGATGTAGAGCCATCTCTGTGCTGGCGGTGTTTCTGGTCGGACATGGGCTGTTGTCTGTCGCGATCAGAAGAGCTTGTTTGTGGGGAGGTGGTGTAGGACTGCGGGGGCATAGAGACGGGCCGAGGTCTGGCGGTCGACTGTGCCCTCGCGGACAATGCGGGGAGAGGGCGTGGGATGGCCGTCGCCGCTGAGGTGAAAGGTGGGGGATGTGTTGTTGTTGTTGTGGCCGTCGTCGTCGCCGTCGTTGAGGTCGCTGGCGAGGTCGGCGAGGTCGGGGGAGGATGATGAGAGGCGTTGTAGGATGGATGTGGCTGAGTACTAGCCGCAGCCAAGCTAGTACTAATGGGCAAGTCAAACTCGAACCCTCCTTGAACTACCCCACCATGCGACGGCGCAATGTCCGAGCCATTTTCCTCAGGAACTTGCCCCAACACCGTCGCGACTGGTCCTGGGTAGAACGCCGCCATCGTCGCCGCCGTTGACTAAGACCCTCGTCTTCAAAGGCGGTGCCCTCTCAGCTGAGTAAATCGGGCTCGTCAGGGTCAGCAAGCTCCCAGGAGCAATCTCTCTACGCTATTTTACGCGCTCTTTGTCCTTCTGAAAAATGCCCGACATTTTCTTCACTGGGTCTCCTCTGGCCTATGCCCAAGACCCAGCACCGCACCCTGAAATGCTGTTCTTGATGCGGTGCATCAAATGCTGAACCTCGCCCCCCAATCCAGCCCAATAATGCTGATGCGGAACGGAGTCAAACCCGTCGGAGTCGCTGTCTCGGTATCCACGCCAACAAGAGTCTATTAGTTTGCCTGAGCTTGACTCCGTTGGATGTTCACAGCCCACCCCTCTCGGACGAACCCGTGAACACCCCTGCCGTCAAATCCATCAGGCACGCTCCCAGGCGCCGGGCGCCAATCATAGATGCCATTCTCCCTTCAAGCTCCTGACATGTGCCCAAAAGGTTCATGACGGACGTTCTTCCAGATGATCCAGCTGCTCTTGACCCAATACTGAGCTGCCACTCCCTTTACTGTAATACGTAGACGTCTCCCCTCGTGCTTCAATGCCACACAAGGGCACAGCTCCCTCTCGCATGTTCGTCTCCAATCCATCAATAAAGAACCCCGTAACACTGATATCTCAACCCCCTTTCAGCACCAGGGAATTACTTTTCCCTGATAATTATAAAACTTTCCAACATCGGCCGCCATCGCGTGCGTAATTACGCTCATTACCCGCTTGACGCTTGTCCTTGATTCCAGGATCGCCGCAGCCCCACTTCACCCACTCAGGATCGACTAACAATGGTATGAAATCTGGTCGCTCTTGCGCCGAGAAACTCCTTGGAGGTGCAAAGGATAGCTGGCCTGATGAACGGTACGAGCTCTGTCGAACTGTCTTCACCTATTGCCTCCAACTCTACAAGAGAGATTAATATTGGAATGCGGATGGTCTGCCACAGGAGTCAGATACTTAGGTCTTAAAGGCTACTTCTCGCATCAAGTAGTAGTAGTACGAGGATCCGTAACGAACGACGAAGATATTGATATTAGAGCAAGAGGAATACAGTAGCCTCAATGTCCACATTCAGATGTATTTATTGCGAGTGGAAACACAACAACCACCCGCGGAGACGGTCGCACGCAGCTCCAAGCGACAACGATCATCCCAACTGTGCAGAGCACATCCGAGGAGTCCCACCCTAGAAAGCCTCGTTCAGGAGTAATCTATAAGTGGATAGTATAGAGAAGGAAGCCTAACTCTAACTTGGGCTTCACACCGCATCGTTGCTCGTCCATCTCATCTGTGAACATGCATAACAGAGAAATATCGAAATGATAATTTTATTGCGTGCACCCGTTCGCCTGCTGTCCATCACAACTATCGTCGCTTTTTTTTCGGGGGCAAGATGGGTAAATCATCCAGGTTCTCTGAGCGCCTCTTCTTTCCCCGAAACATGCGTAGAGGTTGTAAAGAGATGTCAGACCGCGACTCCTTCAGATTCGCAGTAACAGCCGAGTAACATCCCGACGTTGTCTTGTGGGCTTCCTCCAGGAGGTTATCCTCAACTAAAACATTGGGATATAAAATCTCCGCCTGCCGATAGAAGTCGTGCAGAGAGCGTGCAAGGTTGAGGACGTCTCTACATTGATCTCTGTAGGTCTCCGAAAACGTTTCGTAAGCCTGCAAAAGCACATTCCTTAACTTGAAGAAGTTGAGACGATCTCCTGTGTTGAACGTAAGAGGGAACGCCTTATCATACGATTGTTGCTGCTGTTCCTGCTGTTCGAGGGCTTGAGTGGGTGAGTTCGCGTCGGTGTGATAAAATAGAATCCACATAGCAGTCCACCATTGGGATTCGAGGTCATGGAGGTGATTCATACGGAATGGAGGACTTGATGCTTCCTCTGTGTCTTCTGGCACAAACTGGTAGGTCTGACTTGCCACCTCAACAGCCATAAAATACATCGTTCCCTACCAACCATGAGTGTGCAGTTTAAAATTTGTGATAATGCTTACCGCTCGAACGTCGTGCGAGATTTCGGAGTCCACCTTCTTTGCAAATTCGAAATCAGACAGCTTGCCGACCCTGCCATTGTGCTCTTCTACCCATAATACATTGGCGGCACTGAGGTCCCGATGCACCCAGCCGGCCTTGTGAAGATAATAAAGGGCTAGCCATCGCATAAGTCGAGAGCGAAGAGAGCAATTAATGTGGCTTACCTCGTCCTGCATCGGATAAACAGGAAAAACTGTCGGCGAGGCGGGTCAGGTCCATGAGAGCGACCCCGACATCTCGGAAAACGGTGCGAGCGTGTATCCGGCACGGGATTTTATCACTCTGACGAGGTGCACGTCGCACGACTTCAGACGGCGCATAACCGCCATCTGATATGTGGCCGATGCTGGATGAATGACGTCTTTCAGAGAGGATGGGCCGGTCGTTGACGTCGGCCCAGTCTCCATCCTCCCCCGGGTTGAGTGTTTTGTCGATCTCGCGGGAGATGTGGACATCTTCGTAGTCCCGGACTCTAACAAAATATCTCTCCGCCGCTTCCTCTCCGAATTTGTCCTGAATGTCCTCGAAGATCATATCGAGAATCTTCCCCTCCGGCTCGCGGTCTTGATCTCGCCAGGAGTCCTTAATTGCGACGATAATTCCATCCTCGTCCTGCGCTTCGTATACCCGGGTGCCACGCTCGACCATCGCATCTGCGCCGAACGTAGCAAGAGGGCGCGTCGTTATGAAATATCGTTTGCCAATCTTGAACTTGTATTGTATTTCCCCATTGACGATGATACGGTCGACGGTGGGGTCCCACCCGAGCTCCACTTCCGTCTTACTCCCAATCAGGCAAAAGAGAGAGATGACGTCGTCGATTGCCTAGACAATCACAATCAGGATTGAAGACTACCACGTAATGCAGCTCGATCACATACTGTAGTGAAGTTGATAGGCTCCGAGACAGTAAGGAGTGCACGACTGTGGTACCAAATTCTCATGTCCGTGTCCTCGACCGTGATCCCCAAGGAAAAGCGGCGAAGCGGGTCCTCGCGCATGATGTTGTGCAGGCTCCATATCATCTTCCATTCATTCTGATGCAGCGGAAGTTGTTAAGCCTGTTTTAACAGAGCATTCACGAGGTACATCTTGCGTTGTGCTAGGATGTTTGACCTTCTTAAACTCGAAAGGAATGGCGATGTCGAACCAATGCGTCTTTTCGGGGCCGGAACATCTGACGTACGCATCCGGACGGGAGGTATTGCCACGCTCTGAGAAGATTCGTGCATGAGGATTCGCAGAACATTCAAACCGACAGTTGGGTATTTGGCTGAAAATCTTCGAGATGATGGTGATAAGTGGTTCGAAAGCCGCAGATTCGATGGCAGCCACTTTGGAGGGCTTGACAATAAACTCGAACCATTTAGATATGCCGTCGTGGGAGACGTTCAGGACATCGTTGTCTATCAGCTTCTGGCGTATACGTGATGTTTCTGGGGGAGGGCCGAACGCGGAATGGACAAGGGTGGGATAGGGAACCCGCGATACTTCTTGAGGTCCTTGAGGACCGCTAGACGTCCCTGAATGAGATCTCCGGTGCGGTAACTACTCTGTGAAGTGAAGCGCGAGACCGGCAACGTATCCGGAACAAGGGTCTGGGATTTTGATGGTGGTGTGATTTGAGCCATGGTCATGGTAGATCCAGCGGTTGAGAAACAGCGAGTTACGATTCAAAGAGAACTACAGGACGTTACCTTGTTTACAAGGTCACTGGGGTTGGGAAATGTGATACGATTTCTTCGTCGTGGTAACAAAATACTATATGTGTCAATCATCACATGACACTCGTCACGACGACTTAGGTCTGGTTCGGTAGCTCTAATATTCACGACGCGTTTTGCAGAATTTAAGTTGGGTGAAGACTGCGCTTGGAATATAAGTTGGTGTTTGGGCAACAGTAAGACTTGAAATTTTCCCGATTGAAAGTATACGGGCCGATTCTTGGAATATGAGTGAATGTGTTGCCTCCTCCTGGATGTCGGTGTGAATAAGAAATTTTGTAGTAGGAAGAATACGTGCCTAAACTTTAAATTGATTATTCAAGTTCGGATTTCGTCCAAACTTGAAATGAAGTACAAAGTAT
>JBBPRS010000086.1:0-73095 GCA_038093155.1 Boletus huronensis | reverse complement strand
CATGGTTTTCGCTCGATAAAAAAGGAAATGCACGTGGCAAACGCGAAATAGGCGCCCCACTCGACCCACTCGACCCAAACGACCCAAACGACCCAAACGAACAAAGCGTCGGATGTACCACTCTCCCACACCCCGTTCTCCGCTAACCTTTTGATTGTCATACAAGCCTAGCACTGTCAATGTCATCTGCCCGTCATTATTTGGTTATTGTACTGAAGAATGTCTTGTAACCACTTACATGGCCTTGCCCAGGCCCCATTATCATGTGACATGGATCACATTCACCATGTCACACAAACTGATACAGTTGGGCTAGGGTGGTCGTGATGAGGGTATCTGTGTGCGCTGTGGCCTTTACCCAGGGTAGTAGAGTAGTGCCCACCACATAACAGCTTTCCTGTACGAATGCCGACGTGATGTGTATGGAGTTGACTTGTGTTTGCGTGAATCAGAGTTACCAGACTCGAAGCTTGAAGTGTGTTCAATGGTCCCGAACGGACCAGTCTGTCAGTTTGACGTCGCGAATAGACGAGTTCTGATAATATCCATAAACCCGACCAATTGGATGAACTCTGTTGTGGAGGCCGTGTCCATTCTCAAAGAGTGTGTTAACCCTTCTACTTGAGTACCACACACGATGAGTGAAGGGTAAAAAATGAGACGTGCGTGAGAGCGCGAGGAGGAAGCTGGGACGACAGGATCGGATCGTTGATTGTCCGGTGTGGCCTTATGTCGGGCTTAGATGCTGTTGACCGAGATAGCCATGCGGATGTCTTCTTTCCTTCCTGCAGTGATCAGTGTTTCCCGTCGTCGGATGCCCGAGTTGAAATGGATGCTGAGTGATCGATACACGCAGGAGAATTCCTCGCAGACAACTACAAGCCTGTGGTGGGAAAGGGAGAGGGTGTGGATAACGTGCGAGTTGTCGGTACCGCTGGTCGGGGTATACACACGTGGGGGTTGGTGCAATCTTGTCCTACCACTTCTTTGAGCTCGGCGGCTCCACCTGAATGTGGATATGCACCCGCCTACCTCTCACGTCAAAGTCGACCGTTTTTGGCCTTGCCTATTCACAGAGTGTCTCTGCGGCCACCGCTCGCGTACGTCGCGTAGCCGTTTCCAGCGGCATCGAGGTGGTTATTGAGGACTTGAATGCCTTGCAAAGTACTCTCATACCGACGACGACGACGAGCAACAAAAAAGGAAATTAAAGGCCTTACGAGAAAAGAAAACGAGCAAAGCCATCCCCCGTTTCAGAATGTCGGTGTCCTCGTGAGAAATCACGCGCTCAGCTGTGCGAGAGATTGTGGGGTGTAGATTGATGTATATCGGTGAGAGGTACAGCAATGTGTTGACAGACGGTGATGGAGCGCGCCGCGAGCGTTCCACAACAAGGTTGATGCGGACAGAAAAAGAGTGTGTCCTGAGATTAGATCCAGAATCGGAAGTAGTATCCATGAAACGCAAGTGACTGTTCTCTTTTACCTTCTTCGCTGATTCGGAAGCATCGCGAATGGCCCGGAGTGGGGGATGCTCAAATTTGGATCTCGGAACGAGGAACCGGGATGTCAATGACCAAGGCGTCTGCGACGGTCTAGAGCCCATGCGCATGACCTCGGTCATTCATTGCACCGCCGTTTTCTGTCAATTTTCAGGACGCCACCGTGACACGTAGTCCAAGTATAAGAGACCGGCATGGGAAGTGAGCAATTAAATTTAGTTTCAGTGTGGCGTTTGAGCGAACTGCCATCGATGCCCGAGTTTTGGCATCACGTAATCACCTCGGTTGCCTATAGGGATTAGTACGCTGTCGGGCTCGGATGACGAGAGGTCTGGTCGTTGAACAATACGTACGTACCGCCTTGCAATCTCTCCCACTGCTGCTTAGCTCGCTACTCCAGGATGAGTTTCCCCATCGGCAACTCATCACCGCGAGGGCAAAAAGAAGGATGGGCAAAGTGTACCTTGGGGTGACTCAGCAAGCGCCGAGGAGATGATTATAGGTATGTGAACCGACACATTTGGAGGCACTGCGGTATCCCATTCCCGTCTGGTATAACACGCTGGACAGTCGCCCACCTCTTTTCATCGCTCTGATACCTGGTCAAGTATGTTTTCGATTATAAACAGGCGGCCAAAGAACGGTGAGTACCCGGGCGAGATGTTGGAAAGTGCGATGCTGACGAAGACCCCAAGAGTCGAATGAAAACCGGATCGATGGTCGAGATACCATATGGTCAGTTGCCTTCCTCAATGCGAATAACATCGTGAGCGGCGGCGAAGGACGGAAAATTCGACGTTGGCGAGTAAAAGACGGCAAGGAAGTGGAAACATCAATGAATGTGTGGAGTACTGTGCGCAACATCGCAGTGTCACAAGACGGAAAGTGGGTCGCGAGCGTGACGGAAAGTGGGCGGGTGACGGTGTGGAATGTGGAGCGCTACGAAGAAGCGACCGAGTTCATAGGACACAGCAGATGGGTGCGTGCCGTGGACATCTCTCCGGACGGGACGAAGATTGCGACCGGATCGGATGACTCGACTGTCTGTGTCTGGTCGCTCTCGACTGGCGAACGACTCCTTGGCCCGTTGAAACACGACCTGTGGGTGCCCGCGGTCAAATTCTCCCCCAGCGGACGCCTCATTGCCACGGCCACATGGTACTGGAATTCCGTTCGAATCTACGACAGTCAGAGCGGCAGCCTCCTCGTCAACGTCCCAATCAGAGTCAACTCGCCATACAACCATTCCCTCGCCTGGACAAGCAACAGCAAGAAGCTCTTTGTCCTATGTCGCGACGGCAACATCAACTGTCTCGACGTGTCCAGTGGTAGGACGCTTTCCAGATGGTCTGTTCGTGACAATAACACCAGTCCGACGTGCATCGCCCTGGCAAGCAACGACAGATTCATCGCAGCTTCCGTGAACTCAACGGTCTCGTTCTGGGACACTGAAACGCGCGAGCAAATCAGGCCTGTCATTCAGCATACAAACGACGTCGTGTCCATGGCCATCTCCACAAACCACAACCTCGTGATCGGTGGAGGCAAGACAATCATCCTGCGGAATATCTGTGATGTACTTCCCCCATCCTACTTTGATGTAAGCGTACTCACATCAAAAGCCTGCTGCGCGAGGTGTCATCCTGATAGCGATTTGCTTTGTTAATTGCTGCAGGTTATCCCTGGGCGGGCCACAGGGCGGGTCGGGGGGATATTTCCGGCCCCGGAGGAGACCTCTAGTGCGTTTATTAGCACCCTGACTAGCGTATCGTTGACATCCGCGTCCATTAGGCAGCAAAATCGCGTGTCTGGAAGGAACTGTCCAGCAACTCCGTAATCGGCTCTCCGACTCCCAAGGCGCAGCGACTGAGAAGGAGAATAACCTCAACGAAACCATCGAGCTCCTTCGTGCACAGGACAATAGTTCGAGTTCGTCCATTGCCACCCTGACTCGCGCGTGTTATTGACATGCACGTTCATCAGACACCAAAATTGCCCAGCTCGAAAGAACCGTCCAGGAGATTCGCACCAGGCTCCTCCACTCCCAACACACAGTAGATCAGGACAAGGATACCCTCAACAGGACCATTAGGTCACTACGTGCAGACCTCCATACACGGGAAACGAGCTCAAGTACGTTCATTGGCACCTTCACTGGTGCTTTCCTGACTCAGGCCCTCCTCCCCAGGCGAGAAGATAGCAAATCTCGAAAAAACCGTCCAAGAACTCCGTGCCCAGCTTGCCACATCCGAGCGCGCAACCAATCAGGAGAAGGATCGCCTGAACGAAACCATACAGTCCCTTAGTGCAAGGGACAAGAGTTCGAGTTCGTCCATCGGCACTCCTCCTATATTTCACTGAAATTCACGTCCATTTAGACAGCGAAGTTGCGCAACTCGAAAGGACCGTCCAGCAACTCCACGCCCAGCATGCTGATGCCCAACACAGAGCCGATAGTCTCATGCAGATCCTGCGCGTGCACGAGCAGAAATATCAATGCGAAGCCCTGTGTGCCGAGGGCCGCATAATCGATGCTGCGGTGTCTCTTCTCGATATCGTGAATACTTTGAGCGAGAGCGTGAAAGGCAACAAGCTAATTATCGACTGGCTTGCTGGTGAGTTTTGGGGTTACAAATTCTGAAGTATAGATGTATTTAATTCGTACCATCAGAGTTCACGTACCGATGCGTCACGATGCTGGAAAGAGTCGGAGACGAGGCATCGAACGCCGAGAAACAGGACGAAGCGGTTGCGGCCTACTCCACTGCGTTGCTGCTCAGTCCCTTGACCCCAAACGCTGTACTGATCAAATGGGCGAGGGTGATATTGATTCATCGCACAGCGAACGAAGCATTGAGTGCCGCTACCAAGGTATGTAATGTATTGCCTGATAATTTGGGTCAACATATCTCGACATCTTTTCGGTGCAGTTCCAGCTTCCGAGGTTTGTCATCTACCGAGCAATTTGCGACGTTCTTGAAGGGGATGGTCACGTCACGGAGGCGATCAAGTGTTTCCGACAGATGGAGGACGAGCTAGGAGAGGACGCGAGTGTCCATGACGAGCGAGCACAGTGGGAAATCGGTGAGTGGTCGCGTGAGAGATACCGTCGACGCTCGTCCGAGCGTTCCCCCCACAGGCTTTCGACGGCGATGCACGGAAAGGCTAGAGAAACTCGGCGACGCTGCGATGGAGTCTCGGAGCTACAATGAAGCCGCCGAACGCTTCTCGGCCATAATATCGCTCAACCCGGTGGACCCGGTGGACATTCTCGTCAAGCGGAGCAAAGCACGAGCGCTGTTGAACGCGTGGGAGGACGCCCTGAGTGATGCCGATGAGGTATACATACATCGTACTTCAGACAGTATCGGATGGTACTCACTGACAGTGCGCGCAGGCTATCAGGCTCGACCCATCTTCTCATCGGGGCTACGAGCGGAGGCATGCGGCATTAAGCGGGTCAGGACGCCATGCCGAGGCCGTTGAAGCATTCCACACGATGCTGTCAAAGCTGGACGAGTCTCCTGACGAGCGCGCTCACAGTGAGTCATTTCTTCAATCACCACGTGTTGATGTTCGATTGACATCGATGATAGGACTTCGCATCCGGTATATCGATGCTACGCCTGCGATTCGGCTCTCCTTTGAGCAGACCGTGGGTACTCATCGACACCACCACCGGTTGTCTATATGACAGGGAAACAACAAGCAGAAGGCATTCGAAGCCTTGTGCGATGATCCATGATGACCCGACTAGTATTTGTGTTTGAAAGGGTGTAGTGAAGGCAGTTCTAGCGACAACGTAATGCCTCTCACGCCGGTTGGGGCACTCTGACGAAACCTGTGCCTTTAGAACTCGGAAGGTCGAGGGAGATCTCGATCTCGATCTCTGAGCTAGAAGCATCTTCCCGCGAACGTCAGGCCAGAAATGTTCGGTGTTATTTTTCTTGTGCATTTTTTTGGCTTTCTGGTGGGTTTGAACTTTGAAGTGACACGTGCTGCGTGAGCACGTTTTTATTATACATTGATGTGGTATTGCGAGAGTCGTTTATTGTAATGGTAATGTCCATCATGATCGCAGTGCTAGTGATGAGTCTCGGCTCCCCAATGGTCCGGCATGGACATACCGGGAATGGGAGTTGCACGTTGCCCAACCACAAAGAGTCTTGCCTATTCATCATATTTCGGAGATTGGCAACAGGCCTACAGGAAGTTCTGTGCACGTAGGAGCTGGGTGTACTTTTGTTTCGAACCCGACGGAGTGCGTGGAAGGCCTCTATGTGACCAACGATGTTTGTAGAAGCTGCCGGTGTTGCATATTCACTTCTTTCAGTCGTTATGAGAGGCACTAGCACAGCGTGGGAGGTAAATATGAGCGCAAGAAGTTACGAGTTCAAAGGACATGCACACTTTCCGGTAGATCTGGGGGTGGACGTATCGCGCTCATCTACCATGTCTAGTACACTTGAAACTGACCACGGATTTCGAGCGAGCGCAGGACAATCGAAGGCATCGTAGCAAGGACAAGGGCGTACTACCTAGGACGGGAGCTTTGGGGCGGGTGTAGTGGCGACAATGCCAGGAGGTGTATTCGATCTTGAGTATTTACCGATGCGGTACGACCGTTTAACACATCCATTCAGGTTTGTCGCACGCCAATGGGACGCATACTTTGTAGGAGACCAGCAGTGCGTGACGTTGGAATAGAAGGATTGAGTTTACTGTAGCGTTCGACGCGCCTCAACTCTGGGGCGCACCACCATTCGAATGGAAGGTAGAGACAGGATCTACTGAGTGACTGTCCACAACGGCATCAATGAAAGCGCCCATGATGATCATACAGTAGTGTGCGAACTGATGCATAATATTGAACCACGTTAATATCCGTGACCAATGGCCTAGCTTGAGCCTACAGCAAGTAGACAACTGCCCATCCAAGCTCTTTCCATCGCTCTGATATCTGGCCAAGTATGCCTTTGCCTTGGAAAATAAAAATAAGACGGGGGTCAAAGAGTGGTGAGTACCTGCCAGGCGAGACATTTAAGAGCGCGAGGCTGATGGGGACCCAAGACTGGAGTGACAACAGTCACTCCTCAGGCAACGTCACTGTCCACCCACAGCGAGTAAGAGCGACCGAAATCGATGGCCGAGATGACATATGGTCGGTTGCGTTCTTCGTCGATCAGATTGTGAGCGGTGGCAAGGAAGGGAAGATTCGATGCTGGCGAGTGGAAGATGGCAACTTGAAGGAGCATGGGACGCCAATGGATGCGGAGAGTAATATTGGCAGCGTCGCAGTGTCACCAGATGGAAAGTGGATCGTGAGTGGGACGATCAGTGGCACGGTGACGGTATGGAATGCGGAGAACCACAAAAAGCTGTCCGAGTTCAGACGACACAGCGACTGGGTGCGTGCGGTGGACGTCTCTCCAGATGGGACAAGAATTGCGACCGGATCGTATGACTCGACTGCTTGCGTCTGGACACTATCGACTGGCCAACCTCTGCTCCCCCAGGCTTTGGAACACGACGCCGCCGTGGTCTCAGTCAAGTTCTCGCCGTCCAACGGAGCCTTCATCGCCACTGCTACAATGGACCACTATTCCATCCGCATCTACGACAGTCAGAACGGCCACCTCCTCTTTGACGTCCCAATCAAAGTCAACTCGCTGTTGAACCAATCTCTAGCCTGGGCCAGCGACAGCGGGGAACTCTTTGCGTTATCTCACGACGGAAACATCAGCAGTCTCGACGTGTCCACCGGGACGACGCGTTCTCGATGGACCATCCACAGCAGCGACCGTCCCACATGCATCACCTTGGCAAGCGATGGCACATTCATCGCAGCCTCCGCGAATTCGTCGGTTTCATTCTGGGACACTACCACACATCAACAAATCGGACAAATCATTCAGGACGGTGATTTCGTGCAGTCCATGACGATCTCGCCAAAGCACGGCCTTGTGACTGGAGGAGGCAGGACAATCAGGGTACACAATCTCTGTGATGTTCCTCCCTCACCCTACGGCGACGATGTAAGTGCACTGCATCAAAAACTCGACGCGTTGGATGGCTTCCTAATCGAAATCCGCTTTGTTGATTGCAGCAGACGCTCTATGAGCAGAGAATCCCGTCCACGAGGGTTGAAAACACTGATCTCGAGGATATCCGTGAATCACCTGACATAGTACAGGATGAAAGCCCAGGTACGTTCATTGGCACCCTGATACCAGTTTGATGACACCAATGTCCGTTAGACGAAAAGATAGAGAATCTCGAGAAAAAGGTTCAAGAACTCAGTCGCGAACTCGCTACGTCCCAACGCGCGAAGGACGAGCTCGATGAAACTGTCGGTTCCCTCCGTGCCAATCTTCGTGCACAGGAGGACAGCTCGAGTATGTCCACCTTCACCCTAACTTCGCGGTTCACTGACATCCACGTTCATTAGACAGCAAAATCGCGCATCTCGCGGAAACTGTCCAGAACCTCCGCACACAGCTTGTTGACTCCCAGCGGACAGCCGTTAACCTCGATCAAATCATTTGTGCGCACGAGGGGAGACATCAATGCGAAGCCCTGTATGCCGACGGCCGCATAATCGCTGCTGCAGCCTCTCTTCTCGGTCTCACGAATACCGTAAGCGAAGAGGCCAAGGCCAACAAGTCGATAACGGACTGGCTTCTCGGTGGGTTTCTGCATCGCACATTAGAATGGAGTAATTAATTTCTGCCATCAGAATTTACGCATCGTTGCGTAACGAAGCTGGAAATCATTGGCGATGAGGCATCGAGCTCACAAAAACATGACGAAGCAATTGTAGCCTACTCTGCTGCCTTGTCCTTCAGTCATCTCACCCAAAACACTTTACTACTCAAGTGGGCGAGCACGATGTTGATTCGTAGCACAGCGAACGAAGCATTGGGTGCTGCTGCCAAGGTATACTTTACATGATAATATGAAGCTGGCCCTAAAACCTCTTTTGGTTCAGTTCAAGCTTCCGAGGATGGTCGTCCATCAGGCAATCTGCGACGTTCTTGAAGTGAACGATCGCATCGCGGAGGCAATCGAGTGTTTCCGACAAATGTGGAACGAGTCACCACAGGAAACGAGCACCAATGTTAAGCAAGCGCAATGGGAACTCGGTAGGTGGTTGCAACGAGAATGTGGCCGGGGCTGATTCAAACGTTTCCCCCAGATTTTCGAGGTCGTTGTGTTGAGAAACTGGAGAAGCTCGGCGACACCGCGATGGACTCTAGGAAGTACAGCACAGCTATCCAACAGTACTCCGACGCATTGGCGCTCGATCCGCCGAATCAAAGTGATATTCTCCTGAAACGAAGCAAAGCACGATCACTCACGGGTTCGTGGAGGAAGGCATTGATTGATGCGGACAAGGTATGGATTTTATCTCGTGTCGCATAAAACGGACCTCGGTGACCCATACTATCTAGGCTATTGAGCTTGACCCATCATCATATGGGGGGTACGAGAGGAAGCATGCTGCATTACAGGGCATGGGAAGTCACAGCGAAGCATTCAGGGCATTCAAGATGATGCTATCAAAGCTCGAACAATCACCTGATCCATACATTCGCGGTGGGCCATTTCGTCCGTATCGCGCATGAACATGTGTTTATTCTATCTCGATTATAGAACTTCATCCTCAGTATTTCGATGCCACAAAGACGATTCGAAATGTCATCGACCAGACTATTCGCAATATGCCGCGCGTGCTCATCGATACCGATACTGGTCGGCTCCATGACAAAACACAACAAGCAGAGGCTTTCGAAAAACTCCCGATCTACGACGAGATGCGGTCCTCGATGACGACTCAGCTCGACCATGCACGTATTTGTAGAGAGGTGAAGGAATACTACCGATACGTGATGTTCTCCCACAGGTGGGAGAATGGTGAACCTCTGTTTCAAAGGGTCGAGAACATCTCGATCTACGAACTAGAGCCATCCTTCCCAAACGTCAAACTCCAGACGTTTTGCATGCTTTCCCGTTCTTTTGGATTCCGGTGGGTGTGGTCTGACACTTGCTGCATTGATCGAAATAGTACTGTGGTGTTACAAGAGTCATTGGTCGCCATGTTCACGTGGTATCGTGGCTCGTCCCTTACAATTGTCTACCTCCGTGGTGTCTGGTCGCAGTCCCAGAAGCCTGGCAACCTCAAGGGAAGTATTTGGAACACTCGTGCATGGACGTACCAAGAATATGTTGCCGCCAAGTTCGTCCAGTTCTACACAGAAGACTGGAAGCCGTACCTTGGCTTGAATATGTTCAACCACAAGGAGTCGCCTGCTATAATTTCCGAGATGCAACAGGCTGTAGGCGGGTTTATACAAGAAGTGGCAGTCCTTCGACCTGGCTTGGAGAGGGTGCGCCAGAAGCTCCATTTGGCCTCCATGCGTCAAACGACGCTCGTGGAAGACATTGCATACTCGTTGCTTGGTGTCTTCAATGTTGCGATTCCAATCATGTATGGCGAGGGCGATCGCGCAGTCGGTCGCCTCCTGGAACACATTCTAACAGGTTCGGGAGACGTCACAATTCTCGCTTGGACCGGGCGCTCGGGAAGTTATAATAGCTGCCTACCCGTCGACCTCACGGTCTATGACCAACTCATACCGCCGCACTTCCCACAACCCATCGAGGTGGCTAAGATGGACAGCATGGTAATGGCACTGCGTTCGTCCTTACCCGACCTCTCCCTGGCTGTAACGATGTTCAATCGCCTCAAGGAGCTTCACCCACCTTCCCTTGCTGCCAGTCGACTGCGGCTCCCCGCATTTGTTTTTCGGCTTACCGAATTCATCCACATCTCAGAACCAGATCCCATGACGAACCTTCGTGTATATCATGCGACGACGTCCACGTTTGGCGATATAGAGATCAAAACAACGGACAACTTGACTGGGACGAAGGATCTCTGTCTCGTTCATCCATGGATCCGCCCATTGCTTGAGCAAGAGTTCTTGCATGGTGCGGCTACGCTCGACAACACCACGCGAGCGCTTCGGTTCGTCGCTTGTCTCAAACAACCATTTGGGGCGCTCTTGTTCGAGCCGGTGTCGTTTATAGACTATAGGCGAGTTGCTGCAGACAATTTAATTATTGTTCAAGTTCGCGAAGAGGTATCGTTGGTCGATTTTACAGACAGCATCCGTATAATCGAAATAATACAGTAATCTATCACGCCATGGATCTTTGGTATGATACTACATCCCTCCATAATTTATTTAGCTACATTTTAAATTTGTACGTACTGCTTAATTTAAATGCCACTGCAACATATTTTACTCTCCCTTTCCAATCTCTGATTTCGTATTACTATCCCGTACAAGTCATCTTAGATTATTGATTCGTCAGTTACACACAGTGATTCAGTGATATTTGGGGCTGAATCACCACCCGGTTAGACCAATATTGAGAGTCCGACACCCACACGCGACGCTTATTCACACTCCGAATCATACAGTTCGTACTCCGCTCGCGCTGCAGGTGGTATGCCGAGGCGGCAACTCCTTGGCTGAGCTTCATTTCCAGAACCGGCAATCCACAAGCCGTACACTGATCACGTGACCAAGATCGGTGCGTTCTTTCTAAATGTAGGAGTACTCCTCTAGCCAACCTTGTACTCTAACAACCATGTCCTCACTGTATCGTTCCGCCATCAGTGCGCGAATAGCTAAATTACCAGGGCAACTACCGTCAGATGGAGGTGAAGATTACGATGAGATAGACGAAATTGCAGATTCGTTTGGCGCGCTGCAGTCTCCGGGAAAGATGGGGCCGCCACCTTCGTAAGCCCCATGCGTGACCATCTGACCCTATTCCGATTAACCTCTCTCTGCGCAAGTGTATCTGCGACTCGTGCGACGAGAATACCCAATCCAGAGCACGCGCCGATTCGTCCGGATGCATACGGGCAGTACTTTGCCCAGGCTCTACAAGTCGAACTCCCGACGCGCGGACTCGTCGTCCGTGCGTATCATACCCCTTTGCAAGGAAGTGGCGTTATGATCATGCATCATGGCGCTGGGTACTCGGCGTTGAGCTTTGCGTGTCTTGCCAAGGAGCTAGATGAATTAATTGGGAAGGATGTAGGGGTATTGGCGTTTGATGCACGGAGGCATGGTGAGCATTTCGTTCTACCTTGTTTGTTTGAATTGAATTTGCATGTACTACAGGAAAGACCGTCCCGATGGAGGGTCAGCCAGATGAAATTCTATCGATGGACGTTTTGGTGGATGATCTGGTTGCAATCGTACAGACAATGTTCAAGGACGTGGACACCGCCCCTGTGCTTATGGTGATCCGTTTCCGATCCTCCATCACTCCTTTGCAGACGTGTTCACATGTTCTTGTTCTCCATAGCTCGTGGGACATAGTATGGGTGGTTCGGTTGTCGTTCGCGCCTGTCCAAAACTCCAAGATCTCGGATATGTCGTGTCTGGCGTTTCTGTCCTCGATGTGGTTGAAGGTGAGTAGATTGTTTGTGCTATCTTTCATCTGTCTCGTTCATCATCGCCACCACGACAAGGCACCGCGATTGATGCGCTACCACATATGCACGCACTTTTGGAGACCCGTCCAGAGGGCTTTCATAGCGAAGAAGAGGCTATAGAATGGCAGTGAGTGAGATTGAATTTCCACTCTGTCCCAAATGTCCATGATCGCGTTAAACACACACTCCGAATCAGCCTGACTACGCATGCGATCAACAACCTTGCCTCGGCGCGAATATCCGTGCCCTCGATCCTCATCCCACAGGAGTCCACTCTCACACCTCTCATGCGGACGAATAAAGGCTACGCCTTCCGATGGCGTACTCCCCTTAAATCTACGGCACCATACTGGCACTGTACGTTTCACCTGCTTGGACTTCTCTGACTGCTTTTCGTGCTCGACTGATGTACACACGCGACGTATGCAGCATGGTTCGATTCCCTGTCGACGCTCTTTTTATCTGTCCGCACGGGGAGGCTTTTGATCCTGGCCGGTCGCGAACGTCTCGACAAGACACTTGAGATTGGGCATATGCAAGGCAAGTTTCAGCTCAAGGTGATGACCGGCAGGGGTGGGGCATATGTAGGACATCTCGTGCATGAGGTGAGTTTGGCCCTCCTGGGCATGACGTAGATGGCATAGGTACAGACGAACGCGGTGACGCTGACTGTGAAATGGTACAGGATGACCCTATGGAGCTGGCGGAGCATCTACGGGAATTTTGGGAGAGGAATCAAAGGGTCGTAGTAAAGGGGAAAGTGATCAAGCGGATTGGGGAGGTGTGAAGTTAGTTTCTATCTCTCGAGTCGAGATGTAAGATGCGTAAAGCGAGGTTCGTTTTTCATTACCCCTTCGGAACGAACTTATATGTGCGAGCTTTACCACTAGTAAAGGCCTGATGGCGTAGTTGGTTATCGCATCTGTCTAACACACAGAAGGTCTCCTGTTCGAGCCAGGATCAGGTCAAATTTTTTTGTTCCTTCCCTCAACATCATATCTCCGACGACGGTGGTGTTCTTGCTCGCGAACTCGCATTATACTGTACAGTAATACTCGAGGTGACAAACAACAAAACTAACCCCGTAAATTTAAGCAGGAAGATAAGGGTACATACGACTCTACACTCTATGGTACACACAACACAGAATCGAATGACGTATGCACCACACCTCGTTCGATCCAGACGGAGCAGGGGCAACGCTAAATTGAAAGAAAAACTGGCAAGGGTAAGGGTATGCGCCATGGAAATCGTTCATGATCCCGATTCAAAACGCTGTCGTCGAATCGACCTCGATGGTCGGCACGATCGACGCAATGAACTTGAGGAAGACGACGAGATAAAAATCCACACGCATTCCTTCGACTTCGTCGTCCTCACCCCCCACACCAGCGCTCTTGTCGTCCTTGTTTGACTTGCGTCCAAACCCCCACTTCTTCTTGCCTTCCTTGCTCTCCTTCTTGCGTGCCGCGAGTTGCTCCTCGACGACGCCTGCGTTCATTCGCTCGATGACTTTCTTCATCACGCTGGCGTGTTTGCATGGGTGGACCGAGGCTGCTTGGAGGGTGACGGAGTGCGGAAATGCCTCGATGGTTACTGTCTTGAGCGCGTGATCGGCTGAGACGTCCTGGAAGATCTGAGACGGCGTGAGAGGGGTGCGATTCTACGATGCCCACAAAACGTCAGCAAGCGGCTTCTTCCGAGATGACGGTAAATGGAGTGATGTACCTCATCGTAGCCGATCAACCAGATCCGCGGGGTCTGGTAGTACTTGTCGTATGTGATCATCACATCGTATGTTCGTACTTGCAGCAGATTGCCTTTTGCAACCTCGATCTGGCTGAGGGGAGGAGGTCAGGGCGAACATACGGTGGGGAAGAGGAGGTCGCGCGATGGAAAGTAAAAGTGATACTTGCCTCGCGTCGATGACATCTCCCGAAGCAGCCGCAACCGCCTTGGGCGCCGCAGTCGCCTCGTCCTCGCCTTCTTCCAAATCCTCCTCTTCCATATCTGGGATATCATCCAGATCAGGCGTTTCACTGACCGTCGCACCCGTCGTTGAACCGATCGACACGTTCCCTATCGCACTCGCAAGTTCCTGTTCCCCATCCCCATCCAAATCCGGGATATCATCGATCTCGCCCGGATTCGCCGCGGAATCGACTGTTGGTTTCCGACCGGCGTGTGTCTCGACCCATTCGTCCGCAGCACCACCGGACGCGTCCCCAAAGTTGAGCAGACGTTCTCCGTCTTCGTCAGCGTCGGTGTAGGCGAGCGAGGTGGCTCGTCGGAGGCAGGGTACGCCGCGGGTGACGAGGTATTGCTTGTCGGCGGGGAGGTATTCACGGGCTTTGGACGCGTCGCCGCGTTCCCTGATCGCGCGTTCAGTTCATCGGGGTATCCTGCCGGCGGATCGGAGGAGAGGGTGGGCGGAGAAAGGGACTTACCATGTCCAGACGGGGAACTTGTAAGAAAGGAAATCGCCTGCAGCGACGAACTCCTCTGGTTGCGATAAGGAATGGCGTACGAGTGAGTAAAAGAGACGCACCTGGTGTTATCCTACCGTGTTCCTTGAACTTGCTTTCCTTGAGCACCTGCGAGATATGGTCAGCCGTGGGTATAGATGTGGAGATACGGGGCAACGCACGGGGCTGAGGTAGTCGCGCACGGCCCAATATTGTTGCTGAAGAAGTGGTGAGTATGATTCAGCAGAGATGGGGAAAATAACTTGCCTGGATTGCGTGCATTTCGCGTGTGGAGAGAGAGCTGGTAGAGAATGGGATGGGTCCAAGGGAAGACAGCCCTCTTGAAACGTCGCCACAATCAGACCCTACCCCAATCGATCTCTCCTAATCAGGAAACCACGTGGCAAGATTGAAACCCTCCTAGATGACAGCTCGCCCGCTCATTAGGTCAGTGTTCATCATGTACCTATCTATATAGAGCACCGTTCTAGATAGCGTAGGGTATTATAGTAGATCGCCGTGTCAGATATCCCTACTCCTTAGCACTCTCCAATGCCTCCTTTTTGTGTTTCCGCTTCTTCTTCTCCTTCCCATCCTTTGGTACCGACACATCGTTGACATTTTCGATACCATCCTTTTCTTGCCTCTTGCGCTTCTTTCCATTCGACGAAGCGGTGGAATCTTTTGCCTCAATGGCTGCGGGAGTAGCGTCTGCGCCATACGAGTCCTTCTTGGAGCTCTTTTGCGTTTTTTTGCGGTCACTGTTTGCGACCGCAAGATCTCCATTTTCAATACCTTCGTTTTCTCTCTTCCGTTTCTTCGACTTTTTTTCCGAATCCTCGTTTTGCAATGCTGTGCTCACGAGTTTTGCTGGTGGTGCAATAGGCTCGTCCGATTCCTTGTCAGATTTGTGCCTCTTTTCCTTTTTCCTGCCCTTCTTCAATTCCTTGTTATCCCCCTGCGTCTCCGAATCTACCTTTGGAGCATCTGAATCAGGAACTTTATCCTTTAACTTTTTCTTCTTCCTTTCCTTCGAAGAGACAGCCTTCTCCTGCTCATCAGCCTCTATCCTTGGTTCGTCTCCGATAGGTGTCTCGTTCTCGGAATTTTTCTTTTTCTCCTTCGAACCCTTGTCCTCGGTCTGCGTGTTAATGTCCGTCTTCGGACCATCAACAGAATGGTCGCCTTTGGACCTTTTCTTTTTCTTCTTGTCCTTCGAGTCATCACTCCTCCCCTGTTCGTCGGTATCCACTTTCGACTGTTTTGTCGCAGGGATTCCTTCGCCCTCCGCCTCTTTTCTTTTCTTCTTCTCCTTCTTCTCGATGGCACCCGTGACCTTATTGGGGGACCGCGGAGGTGGAGCAGACGCGTGCTCCACCACACTGGGATCGTTCTTCTGTCAATGGTCGCACATACTCAGTAAAACCACGACTTCACATATATATACGCGATTTACCTTGACCTCTCCACTTGACTCTTTCGATTCTTTCGACTTCGATTTCGACTTTTTATCCTTGTGTTTGCGCTCTTTTTTGCATTGTTCAGGAGAAGGATCGGGTCCGCTTTCTCCATTTTTCGCGAGCGACGATGCTGGCGCGGCGTCCAGACTTGGTAGGGGTGCGGGTGCGGATGCACTTTTAGTTTCGGATTTGGAGGGGGTGCCGTCAGCGGGCGTGGTCACGGGAGACATTCGCTGGGGAGTACCGAGGGTTATGCCGTTGGCGCCTGTCGCTTCGTTGCGCGGTCGTCCTCCGTTCTGGTAACCACCACGACCTTGGAAGCCACCCCTCCCGTTACCCCTTCCCCTTCCCTGGAAGCCACCTCGACCACCCTGACCTCCGTATGCGTAGTCGTTTCCGTTCCCATTGACATTACTGTGACCATTTTCTCCGCCCTAGGCAACGTCAGACATCGGACCCGAACTCAAAAAGGTGGACAAAATACAACAGATTCGGAAAACGAAGCGTATTATTAATCGTGATGGGGCACGTACCTTCTTGCCCCCTTTATACAAACTCTTTTCGTATTTTTCCGCCTCGGAGATGCACGACGTATGAGACTTGTACTCTGCGGGGGTATGGAATGTGACAGAGCAGTCAATGCAGTCAAAGCCGGTGTGGCAGCGACCGTGGTGTTGGTCCAGCTTGGGTTTTTTGACGACGTCACCACAAGCTAGTGATCACGAATGAGATAATGATATGTGAGGTGTGGGGATGGAAGAAGGCAGGGGTTACTGACCATGACATCTGTATGGGGAGATGTTCAGGATCGCTGTGGATATGTCACTTGTAGGCCTGAACGGAGCACGTACTGAAACGAAACCATTGGTCCAACGCGCGTTCAGATGATGAATGGTATATATATATAAGGACTGGGAAGGATCTGCCCGCGAGACCTGGATACAGCCCGAAAGTCCACCTTTAACCGATCAAATGATGGAAGGCTTGGATTTGTGCAATGCGACGAGGAGCAAATTTCAAAAGTGCTCTCGAAAAAATCAGGTCACGTGACTCCAGCCTACCAATAACTTAAGCCACACAAATCTACCCGATGATGATGATCATCCACTCATCCACTCATCGTCTACGAGTCATAAGTACTGACATAACTTTCAAAGTCTTGCCACTCAATCACCTTAATGTCGACGTCCAACGTTCACATATCAACACTACTTCCAAATCAAATGCCACAACTTTGTTTATCGAGGACTCAGAGACTTCTCAAGCTCAAGGTAGATGCACCAGTTTATTCAGATGAGGACCAAGGAGACTAGAAATGCTGCAGGTATGTGTCCCTTGAATTCTGTTTCCCCGTTGCTTTTTTCTTTCGATTCTCACAGAGGCAAGGAATAAGATATACGGCATTTCCCGGGATTTGCTTCTTCCATAGATCATTGGCTGTCTGCATACATCCTCTCTTAAGGGCGAGGTCCTGCGCGCGCGAATCATCTTTTCTGTCACCATCATCTTAGAGTTTGACTTTTTTTTTTTGACAGAACCCGACAAAGGAATGCGATTGGGTGACTATATGCACCTCAAAGTTTATGACTATCGCTCATGGAGATCGACGTTTTATCTCTCCGATCAGCTCACCCGAAAGGGACCTCCCGTATGATGGAAACGTACCCTTATCCCCTGTCGAGAAGGATGCGCTCCTCTAACCGTTTTACCAATCTTGCTCGCGAACAAGGAAGTCTATTCCCGTGAGGCAGCCCCATCCACACTCCCTACCTACACCGTCATCAAGCTCCGACTCCAGTATGGAGTCACAATGAAGGAACTTGTAAGTATGCATTGAATGAACACCCACCAAACGCTTTCCATATCGAACCGAATGGCGGGAGAGTACTAGTGAGCACCTGTCACGGATGTTGATATGAGCGTGCTAGGGAATTGAATGATGATAACGCAGATAGGATAATAGGTACGTAAGGAACCCCAGTTGCATCTCGGAAACCATAGCGGGCGACTTTTCGTGGTTGTACATATTCAAGGCTAGGTAAGGCTTTCAGTCCTCTGTGTGGTCTGGGCGGCAACATATTACTTCTGGTACGTACATGCACGAGTGTTCGAGACGCCATGACGGTGAACGATCGTGAGGGACGACAATACTACCATGTGAACATGTCCCCGTAACGCTAGTAGTTGGCGCGAGGAGGCGTTCATCGAGCGAGTACTTACCCGTCGCCAGGGTACAGTTGTTCGCTAGTCAAGAAATTTCAACCAATCCACCAATACCAGAAACTTGGGCAATGACCTTTGAATTCGTTCGCTTAAGAGTGGGTTTCCGCATTCCACACCGTCACCCGACCGGTTTGGTTCCTCACTCACGAGTCACGCGCACGATCCACCGACCAGTCTCCCGTCTCGTGACGCTGCCAGACTGGAGAATGGCGTTTCCTGTATTCATTAACGTACCCATCACCCGACCATCTTCCGGTTGCTAACGTCGAATATTGACCTCTTACAACGCGTCTCCCATCACTGATCAGTAATGAAGGGCAACTAACATGTAAAGATTGGACCATCAATTCCAATCGGGATTGGTGGACGTTGCTGGTAGAAGATGATGGAGTCGTTTGAGTCGACTCAGCTTGGAAAGTGGGTTCGGCATCGGCATCACATATGCGTTCGTCTCCCCCGAGTATACTTACCCTTCCGTATTTGCAGATTTATTCTGGATAACAAACTTGGCACTTCCAGCAGCACCCAGCCTTCAAATCAAAGAAAGAGGGCAGGTCACCATGACGTGCGAGCAGGGCCTCGGAATGACTATGGAGCATTTGGAGGAAAGAGTAGAGTACGAGATTTCGACGTAACTTGATCGTTGTCGAGAAAGGTATGCAGTGGGAAAATTACACTAAAATTCTAACTACCGAGAAACTAGGGTGAGATGTATAATACCAAGCGTTCATGAAGTTAAGACTACTGTACTACGATCGTGCGGATGTTGCCGCTCAAGTCGGTCAACGGAGCGTCCTCCCGAACTTGAACCGTTATCAAACTGTCCGTGGCGACTCGCCTATACTTTACACTCGTTAGCGGCTCAAACAAGAGCGCGCCAAATGGCTGCCTGAGACGGGCGAGAAACCGGAGCGCTTGTGTGGTGCTGTCAAGCGCAGCTGCACCATGCGAGAACTCCTGGTCGAGCAGTGGGCGAATCCATGGATGGACGAGGCAGAAATCCTTCTTTTTAGTCAAGTCGTCCACTGTCTTGATCTCTATATCGCCAAACGTGGACGTCGTCGCATGATATACACGAAGGTTCGTCACAGGATCTGGTTCTGGGGTTTCGACGAGTTCGGCGAGGGGAAAAACAATACCGGGTAGTCGCAGCCGAGTGGCAGCCATAGAAGGTGAGTGAAGTTCGTTGAGGCGGTTATATATCGTGACAGCTAGGGGGAGGTCGGGTAAGGATGAACGCAGTGTCGTGACCATGCTATCCATCTCAACCACCTCGATGGGTTGTGGGACGTGTGGCGGCACGAGTTCGTTGTAGACCGTGAGGTCGACGGGTAGGCAGCTATTGTAGTTGCCCGCGCGCCCAGTCCAAGCGAGGATTGTGACGTCTTCCGAACCTGTCAGAATGTGTTCCAGGAGGCGACCAACAGAGCGATCGCCTTCGCCGTATATAACTGGAATGGCTACATTGAAGATACCAAGCAACGAGTATGCAATGTCTTCCACGAGCGTCGTTTGCCGCGTAGAAGCCACATAGAGTTTCTCGCGCACCATATCAAGGCCGGGACGAAATACAGCCAATCCCTGCGCAGAAACTCCTGTCACCTGCTGCATCTCCGAAATGATGAAAGACGACTCTTTGTGGTTGGGTAAAGTCAAACCGAAGTATGGCTTCCAGTCCTCGGTGTAGAATTGAATAGTTTCGGCAGCAACGTATTCTTGGTATGTCCATGCCCGAGTGTTCCAGATGCTTCCCTGCAAACCACCAGGGACCCGAGGCTCTGACGAGATGCCGCGAAGGTACACAACCGTGAGGGACGAGCCGCGATACCATGTGAACATTGCGACCAACGACTCTTGCAATACCACATGGTTGACTTTATCGACACAGCATGTGTCACTCCACGCCCACCGGAAGCCAAGAGAACACACAAGCGAGCAGAATTTCTGTAGCTTGATGTTCTCGAGGGATGATTCTAACTCATAGACCGTGATATGCTGGACTTTCTGGAGGAGAGGTTCGTCATCTTCCCACTTGTGTGAGAGCATCACGTATCGGTAGAACTCCTTCACCACTCTCAAAATGCGTGTGTAATCTAGCTCTGTCGTCATTGATGACACAAGTTCGTTGTAGTTTGGAAGTGTCTCGAATGCTGCTGCTTGCTGTTTCCTGTCATACAGACGACCGGTAGCGGTATCGATCAGCACACGTGGCATGTGGCGAATGGTCTGCTCGATGATGCGCCGAATCGTCAGTGTGGCATCGACATACCGACGTCGACATGCTATGATTGGAGTCAATCGATATGTGTTGATATGGATGATATTGAGGAAGTGACTCACCCCGAACGCACTCGGAGGGAGACTCCTCTAGTTTTGCGAGCATCGTACGAAATGCTTCAACAGCTTCTGCATGACGTCTCGCGCCATGTAATGCCGCATGCCTCATCTCGTAACCTCGATGATACGATGGGTCGAGTTTGATAACCTGCACGCTCTGTTATCGCCACGATCTGAAGCATTGTGAGACACGAAGTGTACCTCGTCGGCATCACTCAGTGCTTCCTCCCACGAGTTCATTGACGCTCGTGCTTTGCTCCGCTTGATGAGGATATCCTTGCGATCCACCGGGTCGAGCGACAGTACAGCCGAGAAATGTTCAATGGCTTCGCTGTGGCTCTGAGACTCCATTGCGATGTCGCCATATTTCTCTAGCCTCTTTGTGCATCGCTGCCGAAAACCTGTGTAAACCGATCAGATTGTGATTGAAGGGAATCTTTGCGCAAACACTCACCGAATTCCCACTGCAGTTGCTCATCGTGGAGACTCGTATCCTCTCCTAGCTCGCTCTGCATCTGTCGGAAACACTCAATCGCCTCCGTGACGCGACCTTCCTCTTCAGAAACGTCGCAGATCGCCCGGTAGATCACAAACCTTGGAAACTTGAACTGATCCGAACAGACTGTCAACCTCTGGCTTCAGAGTATTATGTAAAACATACCTCGATGGCGGCACCCATTGCTTCGTTCGCTGAGCCGCGAATCAACATCATGCTTGCCCACTTGACTAGTACAGCGTTTGGGGTCTGGGGACCGAGGGACAATGCGATAAAGTAGGCTGCAAGCGCTTCATCATGTTTCTTGGTGCTTGACGCCTCATCTCCAATTATTTCCAGCTTCAATACGCATCGGTTCGTAAACTCTGATGGTAGGATTGAATTCTCTCTTCCGATACGGGACACAGAAACCTTACCAGCAAGCCAGTTCACAATTAACTTGTTAGCTCTCACGTCCTCGCTCACGGTATTCGTCATCTCGAGAAGAGATATTCCAGTATCAATTATGCGACCTTCAGTATACAGGGCTTCGCATTGATGTTTCTGCTCGTGCGCACGGAGGAGCTGGCCGAGGCTATCAGTCTTGTATCGGGATTCGGCGAGCTCAGCTCGAAGTTCCTGGATAGTTTCTTGGAGATGCGCGATTTTGTTGTCTAATGAACGCGGACATCAATGAGATGCGAGTCAGAGTGGCAATGTACGCACTCAAGTTCCTGCCTTGTGCACGAAGGGATTTGTTTAGGTCATCCTTATCCTGCTTGGCTGCAAGTTCGGACGTAGTAAGTTTTTGGTGGAGTTCTCGTATGGTTTCCTCGGGATTCGCAATTCTTTCGTCTGGTGGACATTAATGTCATAAAACTGGAGTCAGGGTGCCAATGAACGCACCTGGACCCTCATGATCAGCGTGTACCGTTGGCCTCCGTTCTGGCGGCGGCCGCGGGTCTAATGGGGACGGAGAGGGATTATGGATGGACTGTTGCGGGTTTTGATCGATATCCCTCGTGGGCCGGGTCCCCTGTTCAAGGGGCATCTATGGTGGTCAAAAAGACGGATTGCGATTAGCCATTCAAGAATTTCCACGCCGTAAGCTTCCGATACAACGCACTTACATTGTCACAGTAGGATGCGGGAAGGATATTACAGAGACTGCGAAAGGTGATTTTCTTGTCTCCTCCAGTTGCAAGGCCGGTTGGTGATATCGTCATGGACTGCACAAAATAATTGTCCTGAGTGACTTCCCCGATTTGCTTGTGCGTCGTAGGGTCCCAGAATGAGACCGATGAATTGGCGGAGACTGCTATGAATCGTCCGTTGCTTGCCAGGGTGATGCATCCGGGATAGTTGCTGCTGTGAATCGGCCATTTGGAGAGCTCGGTCCCGGTGGACACGTCGAGGCAGTTGATGGTGCCATCGTAAGATAGAGTAAAGAGCTGCTTGCTATCGTTGGCCCAGGCGAGGGATTGGTTGTAAGCTGAGTTGACTTGGATTGGGATGTCGAAGAGGAGGCGGCCGTCCTGACTGTCGAAGATGCGAATGGAATGTCGGCTCCAAGTGGCAGTGGCAACGAAAAGTCCATTGGGCGAGAACTTGGCCGCAACCACGGAGGTGTCGTGCTGCAATGGACCGAGCAGTCGCTGGCCAGTCGACAGCGACCGGACGCAGGCGGTCGTGTCCTCCGATCCGGTCACAATCTTCGTCGCGTCTGGCGAAACGTCCACCGCACACACTCGTTTGCTGTGTCCTTTGAACTCACCCACCTTCTTGTGGCTCTCCGCATTCCACACCATCACCCAGCCACTGCCCATCCCGCTGACGATCCACTTTCCATCTTGTGACACCGCGATAGTGAAAATAGTGCTTCCTGCATCCATTGGCGCTCCCACTTCCTTTCTGTCTTCCACTCGCCAACATCGAATCTTCCGTTCATCGCCCCCGCTCACGACGTGCTTCCCATCAACGAGGAATGCAACTGACCAAATGCTATGTCGACCATCGATTTTAATCCCTTTTTCTTGCTGTTGGCGAACGATGCTGGAGGAGGGACCGTTTTCGTTTGACTCTTGGGTCGTCGTCAATAATCATCGCACTCCCAAATGTATCGCCCAGGTACCCACCATTCCTTGTCTCTGCCCGGCTCATTTTCCGCAACATACTTGGCTAGGTGGCAGAGATGGGGAGGATGCGCGGTTGTCTACTTGCGGTACGCCATTCTCCCCTGGGATACACGTGTCACATTATTATGCATCACTTCACACACAGTAGTGTATTATAATCATCTCTTGGCGCTCTCCCACCCCAATGGACACTTGCCAATGTCTTGTTGCTGATAGGCTGGTAATGACCGATAGGGAAAATCGTTCTCGAAGTTACCTCGAGCTGTCAACAGCGATTAAACACGTAGCTATGCGGGAGCAACCGGGGCTTCTTCTGTGGTTTCGTTCGTGTTTACCATTTGTATCACTTCGGCGCTTGTTTTGCAAAGTTGCCCGAGCCTCACGAACGGACCTCTCCATCTGGGTACGACGTCTTCCTATACGGGCCCTACGTTGGGCCGCCGAAAGCACCCTGCCGAACATAACCAGCAAGTACGCATGCACTGCCAGAACCTGCTCAACTCCCCAACGATGCAACCTCCGTGATCACATGTCAGATGTTAGGTATTATAATTTGCTATCTTGAGTTCTCAGGGAACAGGAAATGCAGCTCCCTGTTGTTTTCTCTTCTAGGTTACTTCCTATTCTTCTCATACGCTTGATGGCAACGATAGATATGGCACTCCAGGACCACCTCATAGGTATCGTGATTAGACCCTTCATAAGCATTTCGGCCCTCGTTCAAGTAGGTTTATGCGCATTCATCGTCGATGACACCGTCAATCATCAATTCATGTATAACTCCTCATTCCGATCGAACGAACAAGATACTGATCTCGGCGATGGAGTTGAAACCAAGCACTCACCAACAATTGTGCAGCCCACACTCAAGGCGTGTCGAGTGCTACCAAACTTAATTCTTTGCTTCCAACGTCACTCGCCGTTGTTCTCCTATGAGCTACATATGTGTCCCATACAAGCTGAAGTCGTAATGCGAGTCCACATATGTCCCATAACACTCCCCTGATGAGCCCTATTAGCCATATCATGTATACCCGGATGCGTTGGGAGGGAATTGATTGTAATGCCGGATCAATGGGATTGCAATCTTGGGCCAAGCTTGTGCCTGCCCAGCAAGCGCTACACCAAATTCCAATGATCCTAGGCTAGACCTGATTTCATATAAACGGTCTGCAGTCCGTTCACACGTTCGATAGGGACGCCCGTTGATTTGACAACATGTTCCTTTGGTAAACCCTTAGCCTGTGGTTTATTCAGTGCATAGTTTGCTTTAGTTTGCGTTTCTTCTTTCCACCATTACCGTAGGAATTCAACTCACTACGGAAACTCCTTCCTTTTCTGTGATACGGCCAACTCACTCAAGTTGAGCAAAAAAGGAAATTATGGATCTTACTAACGAACCGAAGCCATATATCTGGCGCCGCATCCCAAAGCCCGTTTCAGAATACCGATGGGGCTAGCAGCGCTCGTCGGTGATTTATTCAGGCCGGCTCGAGCGCCCTGCGCGCTAGCGTCAACATTATTAGGCGATACATCCCACCACACCACTCTTCCCCCCACTTCCTTCTAACAAATGACTGCAGCAACTGACATTCAAGTGACTTTCCCTGGCGAGGTTCAGTGGGATGTGTCGGACCTTCGAGAGGACCAGAAGGTGCCACCGCCCAGGTGAACTTATATATATATAATTTGTGGCGTCTGTGGAGGATGTTAATTGTCTGGCAGGTACCGTCATGCAGCACCATCAGCACCATGGCCATGGATGGATTTCGATCAAGACGACGCTAACGTCGTACCACTTGCACCTACACCACACGAACCGTGGAGCAGATATCCTCAGAGCCACTTCGCAAATTGGACCAAAGACCAGGTGCAGCGATGCCGCATGCTGACGATTTGTCAAGATCGATATGCGTGTCAAATACAAAAGATGGACGTGTTCAAGAACGGCGAGTTTGATAGGCCTGAAGAGGAGAAGGTGCGACCTTGTCAGGTACCCTCGGATCCTACTTTGGCAAAGAATTTTTGGGACGAGCTGCAGGGACCAGTAAGCGGCCTTGTTTTCACGGCATGTCGCTGATGGCGAGCTTGAGGTATTCAATTGACAGCTCGATTCAAACCTCCGTGTCCGAGCCCTTTTCATCGAGAGCATTACGTTGAATGTGCTGCAGATATTGGGCGCAAGGTGTGTTGCCTCCGACGAGCGTCTATTATATCCTCATGGCATACAGGTATAACATCGAGCCCTTTTTCTTTGCCTCCTCCGCAAACTGGATTCCATCACGATATCAAGAAGACCCACACCATGCGAAAGGAGATCGTGCGTGATCTGCCGGTCGTTATGTCTCTGTCCAACTCACACTATCTAGACATCACCGTCGTTCTTCCGTTTATTCGAGCGATCAACAACCAGCGGGAGAGGACCACTCCCACGCCATCAAATGAGACATACCTCTCAGAAAAGGGGTCAGAAAAGGGACCAGTACCCATCACAGGCATCTGTCGCACTTCGATTTCAAGGCCAATGATGACTAACTTGGGTTAGATACGAAGCACACTATCGACACACAAGCCCCTCTCGTTCTCTCCAGTATGCATCAGAGTCGCAGTGTATTTCACATGCGCGCACTGACGGTTGTCCAGACGATAAAATCCTGCTACAAGATTTACTCGCCATACACATGGTCCGCAGTACGACAGATAACGTTATCATATCATACCACCACAATTCGGAACTTCAGAAGACGACAGCTAAACGCCTCCGATCTCTTGTACAAAGAACTGGAGATAGTGTGTATTGGTCGAAACTCTACAACAGATCGAAGGATCCGACATTTGTATTTCTTGCTATCCTCTGGTACGCCCTGTATGCGTGGGACCAGTCGTTCGAGGTGCTTTATGCATATCTGAGCTCGCAGCTCGTAAGATGATATTCTCTCGACGTTTATTTGTGCTCAAATGGTTCTTGCAGGAAGCTTCCAGCCCCACAACACACATGATGCGCACGCGAGAGTTGCACAAGTTGCAAGCTCATTTGCTGTACTATCAACAACTTCTCCACGACTTTCGTAAATCAGTCGAATTCGTGCGAGACACGCCCAACCCGGCCATGGACGAAGACCCTGACCGAGAATATTCCATGAACATATTGAGGCGGGAATCAGCTAACTTGCTGTCCGAGATCGAGCGATTGGAGAAACAGAGGCAGATACAATCACATCGGTTGAAAAATGCGATAGATCTGGTTTGTCTTTTGTGATATTTTCCGGCCGTGGGCTTTCCTGATGGAATGTGACCAGTCCTTCTCGACCGTCAACATTGAAGACAGCAAAAATATGCAGAAGTTGACCAGGGCGACCAGGCGGGACTCTGGCGCCATGAAACAAGTGAGCATGAACGGTTGACGATCTCTTGCTTTGTGACGTTTACCGGTGATCACCAGATTTCGTACCTGACGATGATATTCTTGCCTGCAACCTACCTTTCTGTGAGTTGGCCCGTGTCATCGGTCTCCGTCTCCAAGACTTATCGTGACGTCGATAGAGCGTGTTCGGAATGAACGTCATAGAGATCAACCCTGGCAATGGCAGTCCTGGCAGTGCCCCCCTCGAGACGTTGGCCGCATATGTCGAGAGTACCGTTATCCTGACGGTGGTCACGACATGGATCGTGATCGCCCTGTACGATCACAGCTCCTTCCATCCAGGCGGACGTAATATCATGAGACGTGTCGCGTGGCCTGTATTTTATGGATACGACGCGATGCGACGGTTGATGCGGCAGCGGCCACAGAACACTGTGGCCGGCGGACTGGAAGATAACCACACACCGCAGGACGTTGACCTGGGTTTGTATCGTGGATGATATACGTGGATTATACATGTGGATGCGCACGTTGCTGTTTACATGAACATGGAGTGTCGTTGGAGTATCTAGCCGTATAAGAATCGACTCATTTGCTGTTGTATGCAAAACTGGAACTGTCCAATATATCAAGATCACTGCCGGAGTACCACATGCAGGTACAGTCGATAGGTAGCCGGTACCTGATACGACCAACTTTTATCCATATTGAAGCATCGCTGGGCATTGTTCATTTCCGCCCTTCATCCACCCTCAAGCATCTGACACAACGTTGACGTATTAATGTCTGCACCTCAAGTCCACGTTCACGTAAATTCGGATTCACTTAAAGTGTCGGAGAAAGGGTCGAGCGATCAACACCGCGAGCCAAATAGCGAGTACACGCCTCTACGATTCCTTCATCGCGTCACGGCTCTCTTGGCCCGCTATGGCGTAGAAACACACGGGTACGTGCGTCCGTTTGTACTGGAAGTAATATCTCTCATCAACGATGGCTCACCAATAACGACAGTATTGCACCTATTCCGGTGGCAGAACGAGTCGAGACACGGTGGTACCAAATGTTCTTTGTCTGGTTTTCGGCCAACATGAACGTCCTCGCGTACGTGGTCTACCAGACGAAAACGTACATCAGGGGGACAAGAGGAGGTGATTTTGTAATAATCTTGGCAGCTTCGGTACGGGAACCGCAGGACCTGCGTTCTTTGCATTGGGCGTTCGTGATTCAATCGTGATCATCCTTGTGATCGTTCTCGTGTAAGAACTCTGTTTTTTTCTTCTTTGCCTCGATGTGGTAGCTCATACCCGGGACGGCTAGGTTTTGTCTGTTCCCGGCGTTCTTGTGAGAAGATATGCCCTCGTATTTTGCCCGAGGGTCTGAACGTGTATGTAGCGCCGTGTTTGGGCCAAAGCTGGGAACGCGTGCGATGGTGCAGTCGCGCTTATCGTGGGGGTGAGTGATCATGAATGTGTCTGACATGCGTGGTGTCCAACGAGGTGTTTCAAGATACTATGGATCCGTCATACCGAGCGTTCTAAACGTCTTCTCGATGCAAGGATTCCGAATTCTGAATTGTATCATCGGTGGGAAAACGTTGGCGAGCGTGAGCTCGCATCTGGATGATACGCTAGGTATTGTGATCATCGGTGTGATCTCCCTTGTTGTGCGTAGAATTCTGTCGCTTCGTCCAGTGCGCTGAGCATTTTGCAGGTGACCTTCTTCGGTTATCGGTTCCTTCATTGGTGAGAACTTGCAACGTTTGCTTCGCGAAGTTGGCTAAAGCTTGCCCACAGGTATGAGAGCATTGCGTGGGTACCGAATGTCATCGCTTTCATTGCCATGCTAGCCCTCGGGTATCCACAGCTGCATGCTAACCAACATGTGGCGGTTCCCGCTCCTGCCGCAAGTTCGGTCCTGTCCTATGCGTCTATTGTCGCTTCAAGTGTCATCAGCGGGTGTACAATGACCCCCGACTATGGTGTTTACCACAGTCCTGCTGCATCATCGTAGGTTGCATCCTACTTCTACCTGTGCAAGCATGGAGACTGACATCGATGTGCAGCGCGCGGATTTTCCTCTACACGTACCTCGGTTTTGTAAGTCCAAACGCAAGTTTCTGCGACCAATGCAGGTGTCCGCGTAACTCATATTGATGGTAGATAACCGGCTACACGCTCGGAGCAGCCTTTGCAGCTGCGGCTCCCAGTGTCCCCGTGTGGAACGCTGCTTTTCAAAATAGCACGTCCGTCGGAGGTCTGTTGTACGGTGTCTTGAGCCCGCTGGGCGGTTTTGGCAAGCTCCTCACAGTGCTCGTCGCACTGAGTACACCGAGCGCATGCGCACCAACTATGTATACGTTCAGCACGAGCCTGATGTCTGTCGCACATTGGTTCTCCCTCGTACCGCGTTGGGTGTACATCCTCGTTTCTGAAGGTATGTGAGTCGTGTCTTTGCTTGTATAGGATGATCCGGTCCACAGCTTGAAGTCTTGAACTGTGCGTCGCAGCTTAATCCCCGTCGCGATCATCGGCGCCCAAAAGTTTTACACGACGTTCGTCGACATACTGAGTAAGCAGCCCCATTCTCGCTCAACAATCGATCCCCATCTCACATCAAGCGCTGGCCAGGCGTGATCGGATATTGGAGTACGGCTTTTTCAGCATCGTGATCACCGAGCACCTGCTCTTCCGCGGTGCGTCGTTTAATGAGACTGCGTACCCGATCGCGACGTGGGACGCGCCGGGACTGCTTCCACGGAGTGTTGCTGCGGTGTTGGCGTTTGTATGCGCGTTTGGTGCGCTGGTGCTGTTCATGTCGCAAGCGTGGTATGTGGGACTTGTAGCGAGGAATGGGTCGGGAGACTGTGGGGTCTATGTTGCGTTTGTGGTTGCGGCGTTGTGTTATGCGATGTTGAGGGGGTTGGAAAGGTGGTGGGATAGGCGACGGGAAAGGGGGGGAAGGGTGCGGGAGGTGGAGCATGGAGTCTGATTCCAACCGAGATCACGCCCATAATGAAATTCATTTTTTGGAAAATCATTGGCAGGAGACTACTGTTTCAGAAAAAGAAAAACATTCTCACCGTTCATATTTTCAAGGATAATTATCAGCGCGGTAGTCAACCCCATGTACATCAATGACAGATATTTGATGACGTCCTCGCGAACTTCGACTCGCCTATACTCTACACGCGATAGCGGCTCAAACAAGAACGTGCCAAATGGCTGCCTGAAACGGGCAAAAAAACCGGGGCGCTCGTGTGGTTCTGTCAAGAGGGGTCACATCATGCGAGAACTCATGGTCGAGCAACGGGCGGATCCATGGATGGACGAGACAAAGATCCATACGTCGTTGCATGATATACATGGTGGTTCGTCACGGGGTCTGAATCAGGGGTATGGTCAAGTTCGGGGAGGTGAAAGGCAATGCCGGGAAGTCGTGATCGATTAGCAGCAAGGAATCGTGAGGGAAGCTCCTGAAGCTGACTGCGTAGCGTCACAACGAGAGAGAGAGATCTGGCAGGGATGAACGCAATTCCATCACCATGCGGTCCATTTCATCTGTCGCAATGAGTCGCGGAACGCGTGGTGGCAAGATTTGGTTGTAAACAGTGAGGTCTGTGGGCAGGCAACCGTTGTAGCTACCCGCGCGCCCTGTCCAAGCGAAAGTTGTGACGTCCCCTGATCCCGTCAGGATGTGCTCCAAGAGACGACCAACAGCACGATTGCCCTCGCCACAGATGACCGGGATATATAGCCACATTAAAAATACCAAAGAATGAGTATGCAATATCTTCCACGAGCGCGGCATGTGGCGAACGGGTCTGCTCGACGATGCGCCGAATCGTAGGTATGGCATCGACATACTGGCGACGAAGTTCTGCCCGTTGATGTCGATCGACATGCGGCGATCTGAGTGATACTGGGCAAATACCTCACTCGTCAGGAGACTGATCCAGTTTGAAAGCATCATATGAAATGCTTCAACCGCCTCGGCATAGCGTCTTGCCCCGTTTAATGCCGCATACCTCATCTCGTAGCCTCGATGAGATGATGAGTCAAGCTTGATAGCCTACGTGCTCCGTTATCGAATACCGTGCGATACGATGTGAGGTACGAACGATACCTCGTCAGCATCACTCAGCGCGTTCCCCTACGAGTTCACCAACGCTCGTGCTTTGCTCCGCTTTATGATGGTTTCTATGGGATCCCGCTGGGTTGAGCGACAGTATGGTTACTCAAGTACTCACCACCCACTTTCCATCTCGTGACACTGCGATATTGATAACAGGACTCTGCACATCCATTGCGGTCCCCACCTCCTTGCCATTTTCTGCTCGCCACCGTCGAATCTTACCGTCCCAGCCACCTCTTACGATGTGTTTCCTATCAACGAGGAGGGCGACTAAATATATAGTACTCTGATCATCGACTCTGCTTCCTTTTGGTGAATGCTGCTGGAGGAGGGCTGGTTTTCACTCGAATCTTGGGTCCCCGACCATATCGCACGTTCAATTGTCTTGCCTTTGCCATCTTGATCGTTGTCGCTTCCCTTTCCTGACTGTTACTGGAGGTAGGTCGGTTTTCCAGCTCAGTCGACTCTTGCACTCTCGTCAGCTCGTCCTTTCAATTGTCCGCCCGCGTACTCACCATTCTTTGCCCTCAGGCGTATTTTCGAAAACATACGCGGCTGGGTATCAGAGCGATGGAAAGAAGCATGCGTGGTCGTTTACTTGCGGTACGCCGTTGGTATCTGGCATACACACGCCACCTTTGCGATCTACATCAGTTCACACACCTATAATTGGAATTCGAGGATGGTGACCTACTTCCATGGCTTCCGACTTTGATGGTGTTTCCCTATAGAGTCATGCCTGTCATGCGTGCGCGACAGATGACGTTGACTCCTGTTCTACAGAGCGCGTTTCAGCCCCACGAACGGATTTCAAGTTCATTCACAAGGCAGTTCAAGCACCAGCACGTGGATAGTGTAGTGTGACTACTGGCAATGGTCACTTCCGAAAAACTAAACTTCGGAAGAGCTCTCGTCAGTCGTCATCATGTCGTTGTAGAGGATCCGACCCACATATATGGTTGTGAGTGACTCGCAATCTGAACCTTGTTCAAGTTCAGAGAAGAACCAGTTGCACGTGACCTGCCTGCCTCTGTTTTAACTTTTGACTCGGTGAGGGTTGTTCGAGGTGCCAGGTTTGTCTTCTAGAATAACTGGATGGTGAGTAATCGGGGGGGACGAGCGCATCTGTGATACTGATGGGGAACCACCTTCCAGGCTGAGTCGCTTCAATGACTTCATCTTCAATGTCTACGATTGAATTCGAGCGTTCAAACTTCATATGTTCAGTTGCCTTTCTCGCTGATGGGAAGAACGTCGTGGGAGGTGGATACGAAGGCGAGGTTCGATGTTGGCGAACAGAAGATGGCCGAGAGGTAGGGACACCAATGAATACAGGAGACGCTATTCTCTGTCTGGCAGCGTCACGAGACGGAAAGTGGGTCGTGAGTGGGATGGAAAGCGGTTTGATGATGGTGTGGGATGCAGAGACCCACTCAAAAGTGAACGAGTTTAAAGCACATCCACGCTTTCCGGTAGAGGCGGTGGACGTGTCACCAGACGGGACGAGGATCGCGACCGGATCGCATGACTCGACTGTCTGCGTTTGGTCTCTCTCGACTGGCGAGCGACTGCTTGGTCCGTTGAAACACGGTAATACTCTGGCCTCGGTCAAATACTCGCTTGACGGTCGCCTCCTCGCCACTGCGACATGCGAAATTCACTCCATTGGGATCTTTGACAGTCAAGATGGTCGCCTCCTCGTCAACATCCCAGTCAAAGTAGGCTCATTCGACCAATCCCTTGCCTGGTCCCGCAATAGCAAGCATCTGTTTGCCTTGTCAGACAATAACATCAAGTGCCTCGATGTGTCCACCGGGACGACGCTCTCGGAATGGTCTATCCACAGTAGCAACGATCCCAGGGGCATCGCCCTAGCAAGCAATGGAAGATTCATTGCCGCTGCTGCAAATTCATCCGTTTCTTTCTGGGACACTACGACGCACAAGCGAATTGGGTCCATCATCGAGCACGCAGACGTCCTCTTCTCCGTGGCCATTTCGTCCAACTACGACTTCGTGACTGGTGGAGTTAAATCAACTATCCTCAGGAATCTTCGTGATATCCTCCCCTCACCCTACTGCGACGACGTAAGTGCATCTACATCAAACATCATAGCGGGAGATGGCTTCCGAATGACGGACGGGTTGATTCAAGTTGACTGTCGCAGATTCCCCATGAGCCGGAGATCTCGCCCATTACAGGGGAAAACGCCAATATCGAGGACACTGTCAAATTGCTTCTCACTGACGTTCGCGATCTTCGTGCACAGCACGAGAGTTCACGTGCGTTCATCTGGATGCTTGCTCGCGTTTTTTGATATCCTTGTCCACTAGAGAAAAATATCGCGAAACTCGAGAATACCGTCCAAGAACTCCGTGCTGAGCTTACCGAATCTCGGCACAAAGCCGATCAGGAGAAGCACAAGTTCAACATGGCCATCAGGTCCCTTCGTGCCAAACTTCGTGCACGAGACGAGAGTCGGGTGCGTCCATCGATATCGTCACTCGTGTTTCGTTGACATTCACGTCTACTAGACATGAAAATTGCATGTCTTGGAGGAAACATTCAAGAACCTCACATACTCGACGATTCCCATCACATCGCCCGCTAAGAGAATGACTGGTTAAGAAGGCATTCGTACCATCCTTCGTACACAGCAGAAATACCAATGTAATATCCTGTGGCCAAAAAGTTCGAGCTTCATGGCATGGAATCCGAGGACGTCGCGATCGACGCCAGGGTACTCCGTTTAGGGTGTCATTTTTTGGGAGTTTCCCGCATGTTGCAGCCCTCGCATGGAACCACTGATATATGTCCGCTAGTCCTCGACGATGAGATGTCGGGTACCTCAGTAAACATTCCCATGAACATGTTTCTGACAATATCGCACGCACGGACTCAGAATATGTACAACAGGTATTCGATCGTGCCGTTGGCCCAGAAAATGCTGAGTGCGTAGGACAGCGGATCAAGTATCACAGAAGGCCTGGAGTGGAGTGAAGGAATTTGGCGGAAGCTCATGATCGGGGGAGAAACTGGGTCGTGTAATGAGCACGCAAATTCCGGAGTAGCTTGCGAGAGTTGGGCCGGGCCGGAAGTCCCGTTCCGGCCCACGCATGACGCGCCTTGTCCGCTTCGTCGAGGGCGATGTACGGTACGGTGAGTAGACCACATTGCGATAAAGGTTCGAACGTCCAGATCTGACTGCAAATACAACTACGCTGTATATAAGTCGTGGAGGTATCATGATTAGGTAAGGAGGTCACCAAGAAGCACATACACCAGCGCTAATTTCAGCCCCTACGGTTTCCCAAACTTGATCACCCACGTCTCCTTACACGCCTGCGTCTGAGGAAGCAGCCGTTTCTTCTCGAACTCCTCGTCCCGCTCAAGCCCCTTGAACGCCGTCGTCTCACCCAGCCAATCGATCCTCTTTAGACGCATGTCCTTGTCCCTTTTGTATCTTGCCTTTGCCGCATGCTCAATCGTCTCCTTCTTCGACTTGTCGTGCACGACAATTCCCCACTCTGAATCCGCAATCGGCTCCTGGAGCATCGCGTAGAGACCCTCGAAGATGGCGCTGCACGTGACCACTGACCCAGCGGGTGCGCGGATGTCTACTGTCCAGGGAAAGGCTTTGGAGATGATGCGGACATCGTACGTGGGCTGAGCAAACGCAGGCTGCACTGCAATCTGTTGGTATGTGGAAAGAAGGATTCCGTCTTGTGCTGCTTTGCGGAGGTCATAACGGATGTTCGTCGCGTCTGCTGCCAGCGTGGGGTTCAAGTGAGGATGTTGCGATTGCGTGCGATCGTCTGTGTCCGTACGCATACGAATGTGTGAAAAAAAGAGGTGAGTGGGAAGGTGAGACAGGAGCTTACAGAAATGCCATCCGGATGGTTTTTGATGATAGGGATCATTGTGCTGAGGTGGGAGATAGACGTGAGGATTGTATGGTGTCTGGTACCAGGGATAGCGATTTCCGTAGGGATCCATGTACTGTGTGACGGTACGAGTGGAACGGGAAAGGGAAGCAATAGCTGAGAAGATGGATTCAGAGGCTGCGCTTTAAAGGCGCGAGTCTTGGGCGCTTGTGATGAAAATGATGGCGAGAAAACTAAATCAGTCTGACTCCGCGATCAGGCTAGCGCGCCTTATCGCGGAAGATCTGTGTGGTACTGACTTGGTAGCGCGAACTGGGACGAGTTGTTCAAGGCACGTACTGGTATTTCTGTCTGAAAAACAGCAGGACAGTCAAAGTGACACAATTCAGAGTCATTACGGAAGCGCAAATACCAAGCTGATAAGTACGCTGGCGCGCGGTCACGTGGGAGGGCAATTTGGAGCGTGTCGCGGGCATCAATACCAATGCCGGTAGGCGCGTTGGTCCTGAGCGTGACGCCTCTGTGGCTCTGCATGAGAAGAAACATTCGTGCATACCACGCAGAGGATAGCTACAGGTGATGATCATGATCAGGACTCGGGAACTGCCGCCTTCGTCGGTCGAAACCTTGCTCGTATTTAATGCAGGGCCGGATTTAAGGTGCAGAGGATGTTTAACACAATGTGAAGGAAAATAGTGAAGGGTGTCATTGCCTGGAGAGAAAATATACGCCAGACTCACAAGGGAATAGGCAAACGTGCTGAGACACTCCGAGAGGCTCGGAGCGCTGGCCGTCGGCAATCAGGGCCGATTTTCGGGCAGCGGATTAATGGAGTCAAGGTGGAAGCGGAGTTCTAACACTGTCACCTGCCGAGATGCCGCCAAGCTATGTTTGGGTTAACCCAGTCTAAGTTTGTCTCTGTTTGCGGTGCTGGAAACACGATGTGACGAGCACAAGCGAACATCGTGCTCCGGGTTGGGTCACTGACTGTTTCTGAACCATGTCAACAGCAAGCTTATGATCTACCGTATCAACGGACATTGTCTGTGGTGTGGCGGGGTCTCAACTTGGAGACCGTGCTCGATATCAAAATCTGTGGATGGCGATGGGCCGAAGCACAGCACTCATCCATCGCAAATGAACTAATACGTGTACAGTCGGCTGATTCTTGCCGGGCGAAATTGGATTACATAATGTATGTGCCACAAGAGATAAACATGGCACCCGAACGTTCCTGGTCTTCAACTACTACATTCACCAATGTCTTTCGCCTCCGCTTTCCGCACCCCCGTGCGCAGGGCCCTTTGCTCTGCTTCCACTAGGAGAGCTGGTGCGCAGGTTCGGGCATCATCGTTCAGGACTTTCTCTACCGAGGCTCCCCCTCCCCCTCCAAAGCAAAATTTTGGTCTTTATGCAGGTTTAGGAGCGGTCGTGGTTGGCGGAGGAGTTGCTTACTATCTTTGGAACTCGTCCTCTGATTCTTCCAAATCTACCCCAGCCAAACCTACTACTGCCCAGGCTACCAAATTCGTTCCTACCAAGGCGGACTACGAAAAGGTGTGTTTATTCGGCGCTGTTTACTAGGACGACCCCGAACTCAATTGTCTCCAGGTGTACAAGCGCCTCAGTGAGCTAATTGACGAGGCCGATAGTTATGACGGTAGATATCTACACCATCCACTGCCTTGGTCGTTGCTTATCAATCCTTGGCAGACGGCTCTTTTGCTCCCGTCTTGCTCCGTCTTGCATGGCACTCTTCTGGCACGTACGACAAGCCGTCCAACTCCGGTGGAAGGCATGTTCAGCATGCTCTTCGGCTGCGGTCGTACTTATTATACCTATCTACAGCAACTATGCTACCATGCGCTTCGAGCCCGAGTCGTTGCACAACGCCAATGCAGGGCTTCACGTAGCCCGTGACCTCATGGAGAAGCTCAAGAAGGAATTCGAGTGGATTTCTTACGGTGACTTGTGGACCCTTGGTGGGGTTTGTGCAGTCCAAGAGATGGGTGGCCCCAAGATTCCATGGAGACCTGGACGTGTCGACGGATTCTCCAAGCACGCAACCCCGGATGGACGACTTCCAGATGCATCCCAGGGTTCATCCCACATTCGGGACGTGAGTCTTAATTTTTGTTTCTGTTTTCGAGGCGAGTCTGACCATGTCATTTAAATAGATCTTCTACCGCATGGGGTTTGACGACCAGGAGATTGTGGCGCTTTCCGGAGCTCATGCTGTCGGCCGTTGCCACCCTGACAGGTAAGAATACCGTTACATAGCCACATACCACACCCATGACGCGTGGTTAGATCTGGGTTCGAGGGCCCCTGGACGTTCTCCCCGGTTACGTTCTCGAATGAGTACTTCAAGCTGCTGTTGAATGAGACGTACGTATTACCAATTGTCGTCCCTCGGTATACCGCTAATAGAGGTTTGTAGATGGGTCTGGAAGAAATGGAATGGTCCCAAGCAACTTGAGGACAAGAAGACTCGATCTCTCATGATGCTGCCGTACGTGTTCACCACAGGCTTATGTCTGGACTGACTGATACGTCCTCTCCAGAACGGACTACGCTCTCACCCAAGACAAGAACTTGAAAAAGTGGGCAAAGGCGTACGCTGACGACGAAGAACTCTGGTTCAAGGAGTATGTTGCCGGATCCCTCATCCCCATTTTTCTTGTACCGCGGATGACTCACGCACTTGTACCCCTAGCTTCTCTGCTGCGTTCTCCAAAATGCTCGAGCTTGGTGTGCCTCCCAACCAGTTCCAGTCCTCGGACCCTTGGGTCATGGGTGACGCGTAGAAGGAATACGCCATGTCGTGTCTTGTGCGTAGACCAGAATGCTCGTCCGTGAAATTTCCCCTTCGGTTGCGTGGGTACGTATGTCACTGTATACCATGATGAGCGGAAGTAGATATGTATGCTACATTTTCTGTTTATAAACACGTCTTTTTTTGCTTGCTTTTTGGAGGTGCGAATTTTTGGTACTCGATTGTAGAGCGCTGGCCTATCTTTGGTCTGCCTTGATTCTTATGCACTTACATGTCAAAAGGGACCCTGACTGATGGCGGCCTGGCTGAGTTGTTCTTAGCCAGCCAGGAATGTTGATGCAACCACGATCGACCGCACGAGCTGCCGCTGCTTCGACTCAACATCCTGACGAGTCTACCTTCGGGGACAGTGAGCCCTTCAGTACTTACTAGTGAATGAATTACTAGACACGTGACTTTCCGAGTACCACAAACCTCAAGAGTGTGTACTAGGGTTCGGTGAAAAGTTTGGATCCTGATTGTGGTGGTCAAGCGTTATCTGAAACACGACAAACCCTGCATTTTGAACATCACCAAATTAAACACATATCAAGTCGGAGAAACTTTGAAGAACGGTCAAGATGCATGATCGCGGAGGTAACACATACTCGGTTGCTTTGCAGGCTGGCAGTTATGACCGATAGTGTTGGTAAGGAATCGGTGGTTCAGCGATATTGGTGAGAGAGATGGTGAGGGCTACAACTGGGGAGCGCCGCGCCGTCGACTGCAGACGAAGATTATGCTGTCACTGCGGCCTATCATGGGGAATTTTCTAAGGACTTGGGTGCGTCGTGGACGCGATCTTTTGCTTCCGACAAATGCCGAGGGGCTAGCAGAGGACAGAGACATACATTGCAATTGCGAACGAACATTATAGGAACTTGGTGAGCAAAAGTTGCCTCAGAGACAAAGCTGAGTCGGCAGCTGGAGAGGCTCGGTGACATCACAAGGACATTGGAGGTGTCGGACGCAAAGCGATCCGTGCGTGGGGTCCGTGCGAGATAAGCGTCGAGATGATCCTTCTCTTACTCTGGAATCATGGAACGAGAACGAACACAGCAATCAAAGCCAGAGTCGCCAACACCAGTCGCATCCTGTATTGTTTCTAAACCCACCTGGGTCGAGAGTGATTTAACCAGAGTTCGTTATCACCATGACGATGGTGTAAAAGAATAAGCGCCAGCAAGAAACGCCCGCGCGCGTGTAAACTGTACAAAATTGATCAGAGGCAGCGTCAATATGAACGACGACAACGATGAAATGTTCTTGCAGTTACTCTCAATATCTTTGCGAGCGTGGCTGCTAGGATGACGTGGCCGCGGTTACGGGAGGGTACGTGCTCTTCCTCGTCCGTCACCAATGCCAATGGTTACCGATCAGGAGCAGAGGTTACAGAAATGGGTGGTCGAGAAACCATGTGGTCACTCGTGTTCCTCGCTGATGGGGAGCACATCGCCGGTGGGGGGGAAGGAAGGAACGGTCAGATGTCGGGAAACGAAAGACGGCCGGGAGGTGGGAACGCCAATGGTTCATGTGGGAGAATCTGTTCTCAACGCGGCGGTATCGCTCGACGCAGGGTTGATCGTAAGCGGGACGGACTCGGGCGGTGGCTGGCTTACCGTGTACATGGAATGCGGTGACCCACGAAAAGGTCAGCGAGATCAAGGCGCATGCAAGAGCGATCCATACCGTCGACTTGTCGCCGGTCTCGCCAAGAGTTGCCACCGGATCCACTGACCAGACAGTTTGCGTTAGGAACGACTGGCATTAGGCCAACTGGACCCGCATCCGTGTGCCCGGACTCGGCGGTCCCGAATGTACTTTACTGCAACGGGATTGGTTTTGGGTTGATGTTCGGGAAGAAATGAGGGTTGATCCGAGAAATATTAGCCGGGGGCCTGGCTGCCAGATCTGAGCGCTGGACTCAGTGCCTGTCGTAAGACTCGTAACTAGTAAGGGGGTCAAATTTGAGGCACGTTGAACGGACCCTGTGACAATTGCAAGGCGTCCGAGTTCATGCCAACACTGTGAATGACCTCGAAGCGGTCGTGAGATTCCCAACTGGCGACAATGATCTCAGGGTCAGAGCGGCTTATCACTGCACCACTCCATGTCCTTATCCGCATCTACCAGCTCGACGCTACCTCCCACTATAGAACCCATTCTATATTCTATAGCTGGTTGCTCGGAACATAGCGGGCACTACGTAGCCGAAAACATCTTGGTCGACCGACCGCAAGACCAATTGAGTCGATGGAGTGGTGCGCAACAGCCGCCGAGTATGAAGCAATGGATATTGCTCCGTCTGGAAACGTTGGGTATTGTCAGTTAAGTGTCCGTTTATCTCGCACGCACGCCCTTTGTTTTATGGGGTGATCGTTGTGGCAGTATGAGGATGGTATTCGCTGACACTTGGGGTTGTGATATCTTTATCACTTTAGAAAGCATCACGTTTGGCAAGGTGCGCGCTGGCGATGATGTTGTACGACGGCCGGATCGCGCTCACTCAAGTACATGTATTCGTTCCCATTTCTGCAGTTTCACAGAAGTACGTCGACGTCCGTGTCTGTATCTGTCGGACCTCCCTCTGAATGACACATTGGGCGTTTTCTCCCAGAACATCCTTGTAACATGAAAGAGTTCAAACTCTACGTTGGTCTCAATCCAGACCACATGATTCAAGTCCTACATGCGGGTCTCCGAGATGACGCTATCCCAGAGACGTTTTCGATCACGCATGTGAACAGGGGTGGCGTGTCGTTTCCTACACGGTTTATCAAGATCGTACCGCTCTCGTGAGTGGGAATGTTGTGTGTCTTCGTCGGCGTATTGATTGGAATTTCCTGTGGGCGTGGGCACAGGGCACACGGGCAGAGTTTTCACATTTCCATTTGGTACGTCTCTGTCGCGGGCATTACGGAGCCCTCGTACGTAGAACGTATACGAGTGCGTTATGACGAGGTGGGTTCCTAATCCTGCGTTTTACGTTTCCCGTCTTGCAATGTGAATGTGCGGCTCTTGGACATTGTTCTCATGGACGTTGACAATTTCATATTCGGGACGCGTAGCATCGCGAAACGGTCATCCTTCAGCAAATTCTCAAGCATCTCCGCGAACGACGACTCTTGACCCCCTACCAATCCATCCTTGCGCGCTCTCAAATCCAATTCGAGCATCCCATCGTGACGTCTTTGCACACCGCCCTCGTTCTCCAAGGAAACTGGGATGATGCCGAGGCACTCCTCACACAAGCCTCGAACGCTGGTCTCTTCCAATCCTACCTCCAATCCTGTCAACCACACGCCCAATGGCGGCGTTTGCACGGTGTCGACGCCGATGGCGATGCACCCTCCAAACGCGGTGGACACGCCATGTGTATCGATCCCGACAACGGCCACATCTACCTCTTTGGGGGCTGGGACGGGTATAAATCGCTCGACGATTTTTGGGTGTACGATATCCCCAGTGAACGGTGGCGTGTCATCAGTCACAATACCGCGCTCGAAAAGAACGGACCGATCGCACGGAGTTGCCACAAGATGGTGTTTGATACCAAGTCGGGGTGTATTTATCTGTTGGGGAGGTTGGGGGATGGGGATGTGATGCCTGTGAGGCCCGAGGACGAGGAGACGTTGAGACGGGCTGGGGAACGGGTGGGATCGAGAGGGTCGACGGCGTATTGTTCCGAGTTTTATCGGTATCATACCAGGGGATTGGATGCAGGAAAGTGGGATTTGTTGTCGTTTGATACGGCGGTGAGCGTATCTTGCATTCACCTACGACCATGAACACTTACGATGGCGATGGTCGCCGTGACTAGATCTCGGGGGGTCCACCGCTGATATTCGATCATCAAATGGTGATGGATTGCGACGCGCAGGTGTTATACGTCTCTGGGGGTCGGGTTGTCGATGGGGATTGGGACTCCCCGAAATATTCGGGGTTGTATAGTTATAGCGTTCGGACGAGCAAATGGAAGTTACTCCAGTGAGTCGTAACACATCAAGTCAATCGATTCCGACACTCATCTCATCCCTCCCATTACCATTCCCCAGGCCCGTCCAATCCCTGTCCTCTCCAACTCCCCAACCAGCCCTCCTACCCCGCTTCGGACACTCGATGGTACTCGACCCACTCACACACACGCTCTTCATCTTTGCAGGTCAACGCGACGACAGATACCTGTCGGACATGTACGCTTACGATATCGCGAGTAACACAGTGTCAGAACTGTTTGGAAACTTCAGCGCGAGCGGGGGGCCGGATGCGTGTTTTACGCAGAGGGCGGTGGTGGATCCCAAGTTGAGGGAGGTGTATGTGTGCGTTGGATTTTCCTTGCGTGATTTGTCCTCGTCGTTGTCGGATGCGCGTACTATGGAGTGACGGATACTAACGCAATCGTGTAGGTTTTGCGGGCTTACGCGGGCACAGCAGTCTTCTGCGCTCACCGTGCTCCGCGCAGATGCGCCGAACTGGGTATACCAATACACGCACCCCTCTCAATCGGGGAAATGGACGCAGATTCTACCCGAGGTATTTTCTGATACGCTGAGCGGTGGTAGTGGCGAACATGGGCATGGCGTCGAACGCGGCGAGGTGGGACAGAGCGAGCCGTCGGTGCCGTTACCTAGGTATGCACACCAGGTGGCGTATGATGAGCGGACGAAGAAGGTGTATATGCATGGTGGGAATGCGGGTGAGGGAAGGGCCCCCCATGGTGGTGAGGGAAAGGAGAACGAGGAGGCGAGGGTAGGGGGTGGGACGGGTGCTGGGGCGGGTGCAAGCGCTAGAGGGGAGGCAGAGGGCGGCGACGGGAACGGGAACGGAAATTCTGTGGGAGGGGAAGTGGTTGGGGAGGAGGGATCGAAGCCGGGGTTGAGGGAGACGAGGCTGGATGATTTCTGGGTGATGGATCTCGTGAGGTGCGTACTTGTCCTTGGCGAGCCTCGATCAAGGGATAGGTTTCCGATGCCGGTGTGTAGGGCTGCCCCGGAAGAGGTCATACGACAAGCGAAGTATCTCATTCGAAGACAACGGTGCGGATTCTTATAAAGTCTGAAGAGACATTTACTCACGCGTTCGATGTCGACATAGGTTTCGCGAAATGTGCGAAGAGCAACCTGCGGTGAAGGCGCTGCGTTACCTGCAAACCGAGGTCTCTGACGTCGTCGATCATAGCAGCTCAGAAGAGACCAGCGTGTTTCGATCTCTTCTCGCGTATCTGATATCTCCTAATGCATTGATATCCACCGGGGACCCGTCTGTTTCAGCACGCGACGTTGTCGAACGGGAGGAACCCCCAAAGAAGCGTTCGAGGCCGGATACGCCAGACGAAGTGTGGACGAACGTGATTGACGGGGAGGACGACGATATACAACACCCCTCACATCCCTCTACCGAGTCTATTCCCCGTTCTTCGACACCCGCGAAACGGAATCGGGCTGTGTTACGAATGGACGAAGATCCCGAGGAGACGAGGTTGCGTGAGGAGGGCAGAAAGCCTGTGTCTGCGGAACGGTTCAGTCAGCGGACGGAAATGTTTGAGAGTTTGTTGGCGTTTGTGGGAGAGGAGGTGAAGCAGCCCAAGGGGTCGTTGTTGGATTTGGTTGATGCGGAGGACGGGTTGTAGGATCGGATGCTGGAATCCTTGAATGTGCTATTGGCACTCGCCCGATGACCTCGATATCACTTTCACAAAGATGATCGTTTGGGACGTCGTTGCAATGATGGCTATCGTTTAGTGTGATCGTACATGTAAAGTACAAATCCGCTGGGTCTACTCGTCGAGGTTGATGGCACGGCCAAACTTGGCATACAGCACGACCTTGAGCTCTTTCATCCCCTTTTCGCACTCCTCTGCCGTGGCAAATAAAACGGAGAACTGGGACGTGATATCGGCCTGATCCTTTTCGAGTCGTTTTAGGGCTCGGTGTTGGGACAGATGGTGGAAGGATTCGCCGATTTTGTATCTGGGTGCGAGATGGGTGAGATGCAGACAGATGGGAATGGAAAACGTACAGGACGATCTGGTCTTCGTCTGTGAGCTCGAGCTCGGTCGCGAGATCATCGAGGGCTTCTTTTTCTTGCTACTCGATGATGGGTGAGTCGATGTGCGAGGATGACCGAGGGCGGTCCTTACCTTGAGCGCCTCGAGTTTGTCCTCTATCCCTCGTAAACGCGTATTCAGCTTCGAGAACGTGTTGATACGCTGTTGGTCCTCTGTCAAGCGCGGGCTGGTGGATAACCACCGGGGACGAGAAGCGGGAGGTCGGACGTACCCCAGGTGACTTCGGCAGCGTCGTCGTTCTCCTCTTCCTCTGCCAACTAGATTTTTCGCGACTCAGTCGTCTCGGATACGACATGAGATCACTGTACCAACCATACGAAGGTTGTTCATTTCTCTCGTCGTCGTCTGCGTACGATCCCGTAGTGTTGGTGATGGATATTTCCGGCGTCCGAAAAGACCCAGGGGGGGGGTCTTCCCTTCGTTTACCCACGACGTCACTTGGAGCCGACGGTCGACTTTTACTAGGGACTACGCAGCGCGCGGTGTTCACTCTTGAGAAACCCCCACGACGCGACGTACAGACGCTACTAACAACCTTTCACGATGGAGAAGATGCAGGACGTTGTCTCGTCGCTCGAACACGCACTTCCGGCTCTAGAACTTTTTCGGGACTGGTGGAACGAAAGCACACGCTCTCCGTTCGAAACGATCAAAACTGGCTTGCTCTTGTACGTGCTGGTGACGCAGGCCGCCCGAATCTTCCGACACCTGCGCGCGCGAGGGCTCAGGCGGACCGTGGCGGACGGATATGTGTGGACTTCAAAGGTAAGCTACACCATTTTTTTTTCTCTTTAGGGGACGAGTGATTTCATTCCATTCACTCTATTCCAGAAAGCATTGCTCCTAGCTATGAAGCTCCCTGCAGCACAAATGAAACTACAAGAGGAATTGGGCAAAGTCAAAGTCGACATTGAAGGCAAGCTCATCCCAAAAGACGCCGAGATTACACGACACCTCGTCCTCCCCGCGAAAGGCAAGTCTGCCGAATGGATCCTCGAGGAAATGGCCAGGATGGACAAGGAGCTCGGTGCTCACACGGATTGGAGACAAGGAAAGATCTCGGGTGCCGTTTACCGTACGTGATTCCCTTGCGCGTTTGCTTTCGGCGCCTTGTTGGTTCGGTGACTCATTGGGAGAGGGTAGATGGAGGAGAGGATCTCTCCAAGGTGCTCGTCGCTGCGTTTGAGCGCTACGCAGTCTCCAATCCGCTCCATCCGGACGTCTTCCCGTCGGTTCGGAAGATGGAGGCCGAAATCGTGGCAATGTGCCTGAGAATGTATAATAATCCCACTGGCGCTGGAACGATGACGTCCGGTGGTACCGAGTCGATCGTCATGGCCATCAAGACCTACAGGGACTGGGCAAGAGATGTCAAGGGCATCACCGAACCGGAGATGTGAGTGTTTTCTTTCTGTGTGTCTTTGATGACCAGTCAGTGCTAACAGTGTCGTGTAGGATAGTCCCGGTGACTGCGCATGCTGCATTTGACAAAGGCGCAGCCTATATGGGTGTCAAAGTCCACGAGGTTCCCGTTGATCCTGTGACGCGCCAAGTGAACTTGAAGCGCGTGCGCAGAGCCATGTTCGTAGTTCGTTTTCCCTTCTCATCCGTTCCCTGACATTGTGACTCCTGTCTTTTCATCAGAAATGGCAATACCATCATGGTGGGTTCATCTTGAATTCCATGAGATATTGCCTCTCATATCACATGTCTGTCCTCTTTTAGCTCGTAGGCTCCGCGATCAACTTCCCGGACGGTAATCAAGACGATATCGTTGCGCTCGGTGCACTCGCAGCAAAATACAACACTGGTCTCCACGTCGACTGTTGTCTCGGTTCTTTTATCGTCCCCTTCCTCGAACGGGCTGGTCTCGCAGATGGCGAAAACGGTCGTTACAAATTGACACCGTTCGATTTCCACGTCTGTGGGGTGACGAGCATTAGTTGTGATACCCACAAGGTCCGCTTCTCTTCTTCTTTTGGTTCTTTTTATGTGTGCGTGTGCGTGCGAAGGGGTTGCTGAAAGGATTTCGTTCTGTATTCGCGTGATAGTATGGATTTGCACCCAAGGTGAGTCGGACGTTTGTTTTGAGAGGCTGATTTTGAGCTCACGTTTGTGGGACGTATAGGGATCTTCCGTGATTATGTATCGTAACGCTACGCTTCGAAGATACCAGTACTACGTCAATCCAAACTGGACGGGTCCGTTTTTCGAACGTCTCTTTTATCCACGTGGGGTTACTGAATACATTCTATGATGGAACAGGTGGTGTGTATGGGAGTCCGAGTTTGTCTGGTTCAAGGTAAGATGGATGGTGTCATGCGATACCCATGGTTTGACACGTGTATTTTCTTCTCTGTAGACCGGGCGCCTTGATTGCTGGAACATGGGCTGCGATGCAATACATGGGATCTGAGTATGTCCCTCGTTTCCTCCCATCTACTCCAAATCTGACCCTCACCTTCCCCCTTCCCCTTCCTCCTCATACAGCGGCTACCTCCAATCTTGCCGTGACATCGTCACCTGCGCCCGACACATCGCCAACACCATCACCGCCTCCATCCCCGAACTCTACGTCCTTGGTTCCCCCCCAGCCTCGGTCGTCGCTTTCGGCTCGAAAGACAAGTCGGTGAACGTGTACGAAGTCGGGGATAGGATGTCCAAGCGGGGATGGCATTTGAATGCATTGAGTGGGCCTGCTGCGGTACACATCGCGTGTACGGTGCGTTGCGTTTCACATGTCTTTTCCCTTTCCCATTTCCCCCATCCTTTGGACTCGTTTCTTGTGGCGACGTTGTATTGATGATCGATCTGGCGCTGGGTAGCGTCTGACGTTGCAAGCCGTGGAGACGTTCATTTCCGATCTCAAGGTATCTGTGGCGGAAGCGAAGCAGTCACTAAACGGCAGTGGAACGATGGTGGCGTTGTACGGTACGTGTTGACGATTTGCTCACTTGGTCACCTCCATACGACGTGCTTTATGCTCCAGGTCTTGGAAGTTCGAGTGCCGTCGGACCGACGATCGTCGAGGAGGTGGCGAGTATCTTTTTGGACACGCTGTACAGGGCATGAAAAAAAAACAGCGTCAGTGTTCCGTAGTACCCGGTATTATTGGCGGTGTACACGGAGGCGTGTGGTGTGGTATTATTTAATTATCGGATCAGCCTTTTTCCTTGTCTTTTCTTTCTGCTCTTCACGCGTCATCGATGCACAAGTAATGGTGTGTTGTTCAGTACGTGCCCTTCTCAATGCTTGGCTCTTTTTTCTTTGTTCTAGCACCGTCGACGTGGTCAGTGGATGGGCCTCACCGCAAACATTTTAGAGATGAGGCTCGTCGCATGTAAATCTGTCGGTAAATGCATGCTGGCCTTGCACCGCTTTTATTTTCAGCTTCTTCATTCCCTCGGGCAAGGGTGCTCGTTTCGAGCCGATGAGTCCTCATGGGCGGCCGGGAGAGCTTGCTCGCAGAGGCCTTGAGGCCTTGAGTCATACAACGTGAGAACCAACTTTAGAAACATGTACACTGCAAACATTTCTGACCGTCTCGCCAAAGTCCCTCCGATCGCGAGTTCACCGCGGCCCGATCCCAGATTCGGGCAATGCAGTCTGAGTGGCTATGGCTTTAAATTTACGGTTTGGGTCCCTACGGTAAGGTCGGAGAGTACGTTCATATATATATACGCGTGTTATATGGACCGGGGAACTCTCACCTGCCGTGGTCAACGCGGACTCGGAACTTGACTTCAAAGCTCCATCGCGGTGCAGGCAACATTATGGATCGCCGCGACAAAAATCGAAGCTTAGTTTACTCGTCGTTCTACCCGCCCCGAGTCGGAGCGCGTTTCGGATTCATTCCTTGTCCTTCCGTCTCCGATGGCCTAGGCGCCCAAGAACCAGCCGGACTGATCCGCGTGGCATCATTTCATGCCGTGTTGAGGAATGGTACAAAAAAACAACGGTCGGTGCATGCTACGTAGACGGTACCACGTGTGCAGCTGTACTGATAGGTGCGAGAGAACATGATTCGGACACTACTGTATTTAACAGACTTGTGGCGCCTTCCATGAAGAACTACGGAGCCAGCAGTATTGCTACTAAGTGAAAGCGACCGATACGCAACAGGTATTGCTATTGCTAGCTCTTTGGTTCCATGCCTTGCCGCCATCTCACGAATCAACGTTTAAACGATCCTGCCATTCGTCCGAGTAGGTATGTACCATTGGCGCATTCGTTTCCTTTGGGCTACTGTTATAGGACGTATTCAGTTATTGGATTTATATAGACTTGTCGACCTGAGGCTTGGGCCCGAGTCCGGCGGAGAAACCTCGGAGACACGGAGCGGATCGATCCAAGTCTAAGTTAGTGAAGTCCAACGATCGGGCTCATCACCACGACGATGCGAAGGGGAGCGTTTCATGCCGCGGTACCTGTGGACGCGGTGCAGTGTGGTTATCATGGTATCAGGTCATCATATGTCCTGTTGACTCATCCGTTGGATCTGAGCGGACGTTTTGTATCATACATTCCAGGGTAGTTGGGATGAGACATGTATGGGTCTATGGAAGTTGGGGGGCTTGCTCATACTGATATGGCGTGCACCCAATGCGTTGGATGTCCTGACTCTGCAACCCATCGGGGAGCTAATCGATCAAAGAATGATGACTCACATGTGGCCCAGGCGTTAGACTCATCCACGAGCTGTGTGTTCCTTCTCACAAAGTCACTTAAAACGGCGAGTGTCCCAGATCCCAAAGTAGGGATGGAATCTAGAACCCTTCAAATCGGCCATCGGCCATCACCTATCGCACACGCCGACAGTGCATGGAAATGGCAGTGCGTAGTGTATAAGTTCAAGCTACCCCAAGTGAGATAGCATAGCTTGCCAGCAGCTGGTGAGCGTATCAAGGTCGCTGGTGTCAGACCCTAATCGTTGACAGGTTTTGAAGATTTTTTTTTCCAAATGGGGGGAGTGAGAGTGGCAGAGTGACATGTCGGCCACAAAGCAATGCCGGTCCGATCTGAGAAATATGGATGTCGCTGCGATTGGTCACACTTGGCTACTATGATACACGGAGATTCCGAATGCCGTACTCGGACAAGAGGGGGAGGTGTTTGAGAGGCACGGAGGATGCGGAAATGAGTTGGCCTCTCCATGAATTTGATGCGTGAGAGAGGATGACGGCCTACGGGTGAAGTCGGATAGACGAAATTATATGAATGGAACGACAAGCGTCGTCGGAGCCGGGCGTACGGGTACTCTCATCGGGATCAGGCCTAAATATATTCGACTGACAATCAGCGAGGGGGCACGATAAGCTTTTGTGGTACTTACTGATATCGCGACAAAAGGTACCAGCTCGAACAATCGAGATGCGGATGGGTCTGGATGCTAACGGTGGTCGCACGAACGCAAACAGGGGCGCGTTGCGTCACTTCGAAGCCATCTCGATACAACTGACGATTATGGACTGATAAGCTAGTAGCGCGCGGACCACGAAAGATAGTAACAAGGGACGGAATCCGGTGTCGTCATTCAATCGCGTCTCAACACGCACATAGCATCCCGATATCTCGTATTTCGACGTGCACACATACATAACGCATCCATGGTAAAAGCTAGTAAGTCGCGCTTCCGCAATGGAGCGATTGATATTGATGAATGGATGTCATCAGACGTCATCATCGCACGGCGAACTCCCTAATCAAAGTACGGGAGGTTTTTATGCGAAAAAGGAACATCGCTTCCTGTAGAATGGATACGCCATCATTTAATTGTACTGTCAAGGGATATCGATATCCCTACGCATATGGGTAGAAGGACAATGCATCCGAAGCGCGCTTCGGGAAACCTACTCGTTTTCCCTTATTATCACGTGCGAAATTGGAAGGTTCCAATTGAACTTGAAGCAAAATTTAAAGTGGGTATATACGGGCCACAGGAGGCTCAGGGAAGAAGAACATAGCAGCTCTGTTTAGAAATCAATCATTTTACTCGCTTCAACTGCGCTACCCATCCGGCAAGGCGTAACGACGGAGGATGCGGCCGAAGACTGAGAGTGCAAACTGAGAAAGGCAACCTGATAAGCCTCAGAACTCTGTCATTCCATTCATTTAGGTTGTAGATCTGACATGTCTTTTACATTAGTACTCGGCTCTGTGATATGAGAGGTGATAAGATAAATCCTATACGGCATCTGGGTCATTGTGGTGGTCACTACTCGAGAGATTAAAAAAAGGGTTGGCTGTGTTGGTCCTTCTCCTCAGACTCTGCCCAGAAATGGCCAAGAGGACCTTCGAGACGTGGGCCCTCTTTCTAGATGTGTTGGTGCGATACCTGTCCAATTCTAGACCGAGACGATACACTCGAAATGTAGGGTGCAGATGTGCTGCTAAGAAATATATCCGAAAAGATTTATCAAGTGGATCCACCGACACCACAGATCAGAATAGGGTGCTTCGATCGAAACAAGCGTGGTGCCATGCGTGCGAGCGCTGGACAAGCAAAGCAATGTCACTTGCATGTCAGAATTTTTGCGAACATTGACATGAGATAGGTGAAATTGAGATTGTTGTAACCAGCAGTTACTGGTGGCTTCATCTCGCTACGTTGTCTTGACATGGGAGACCGGGTGAATGTGACAGTTTATCTGGAAATAATATGATACTATATCCGAGATCGATTGAACAAAAGTTAAGGACATCGCATCCAACCGACCGTGTTAGAACGCCTAGAGACAACTTTCATGTGTTAGTGCACTTCCCTGGGTCGCCTGAACAGTGAATATGCGGTCTTGTGAGCGCCGCGGACGCTTCAGGAAGCTCCGAGTCAATCCGTTTCCCATTTTGAACCACTAATACATATCGCCAAAGAGTGGTCTTGTCCCATCTCATGATTGCCTGAAGAGGATGGCTAAAGGCCAGTGCTGCCAGAACCATCACACAGGAAGCTCGTCGGCCCGGTATGGCTACGCAGCAAGTTGGTTTGATGGCGACAACCCTGGGCATGGCAGGGACTCGGGGTTGAAATATTAAAGGTGGAGTTTTCTATCAAAATAGCAGGCTAATTGGGAGAGGGACAATCGAGGGTTCGGAACATTTTCCTGGCATTCCGCGATCCACGCTGTGCGCGCGGCCTTTCCGTCCGAAAAAGCTCAAGTGTAAATCTGTTTTGCCGTTGATCGCCACCAATTTCAGGCTGGATCCGGGAGGGAGACAATTCCAATTCTCTTCCGAACCGAAACGTCAAGAATAAGAAAGGCGACCTGCTGTGTTCGCTCAAGAACGCTCCCTTGCTGGCTTGTCGCCAGGAATCCCCTCTTGCCCTATTCCCGCACCTCGGTCTCAGAGTCTAAATTGCGGCACACGGTGCGCATGTGTACAGTCTGGTTCGAAAGTACCATTCCAGACGAGTTGTCCTCATCCCATCCCTGTCCCTTCTACACCCGTCAGTCAGCCTATCCCGAGATTCTAGGTCTCTGATACTCCCTGATCCAGATTACGCCTTAACACCGCTCGCTGTCACCGCTTACTGTTATGGCTTTCTCGGTGACGAGACCACCTTCCCCGATTCGTGAGGAACATATATCAATCCAGGGTCAGGACGGAGATCATCTATCTTCCGCACTTCATGCTGCCCTCGCGAGTTTCGTCCCAGGCTCCTCGGCGCATCCAGATCACAATCACGATATGATCAAGGAGAAAGAACGGGTAGCTATCGATATCGTCGTTGATTCAGATCGTCTCTCCCTCAAAGGCACCGGCGTCGATGTCGAGCCTGCGTTGCTCAAGGGGCACATCGTGTTGCACCTCAGAGATCCCACGTCCATCAAGGAGATCACGCTCCAGTTCAGAGGGAAAGTGAGGTTGCCAACGCTATCAGCCGACACGTGAGTGCTACATGCTCCCTGCTTTCTCCGCTCTCCCATCTCGTTCCCCACAGCATGGCCTTGGGTACCTCGTCGCAGTGGTATACTATCTGCAACCACGAGTGGTCATTCCTCGAAGGGGAGAAACGCCATAGCCACACGCTCAAGGCTGGATTCCACCAATTTCCTTTCCAACTCCAGCTGGGTGGTTCTTTGCCATCGAGCATCGCGACCAGCGTGTATGGCGGCGGTGCTTGTGTAAGCTACAAGCTCAGGGCAGTTGCCGTACGCCCGGGTCTCGCGCACAATATCCAAGTGGTCATGCCGATATCCATTGTCCGCACTTTCGCCGCCGAAGCGCTCGAATACCAGCAGTCCCTCGAAATCGAGAATACATGGCCAGAGAAGCTCATGTACTCCATCATGATTCCACACAAGGCGTGGGCTGCTGGCGACAAGTTGACCGCCATAGCCAAGTTCTCACCTCTCTCCAAGGGCGTCAGGGTCCTGACGGTGGCGACGACAATCAACGAAACAATTAAACTGCATTACAAAGGTGGGGTACAGGAACATACCCGGGGTGTCGTCACCGCAAACCATGATTTCCTGAATGGAAATGCAATACCGGTAATAGGCCACGCTGGTACCCGTGGATTACCGTGGATGTCGACGTCGTTTCCCCCGACCCCGGGACTGTCGAGTGAAGATCGCTCGCAGAGTTTTGGATCGTTGGTCGCCCTTGCCAACCAAGATCTCACACTCCGCCAGGTATCGAGCAGGGCGTCGTCGTCGTCGTCGTCGTCTTCACATGAATCTCATTCGATACCTACGCCCCCATTGCCATCGAGCGAACCTTCGCCGTCTTCTTCGGCCGAACCTGTTGCATCGACGTCGACGTTGACTGCAGAAGGAGAGGTCCCGATAAGTCAGGATGACATCGTCACTCAGATTACAATGCATATTCCTAAATCCGTCACCCCTTCACACTCCCTCGAGCCAATCACGGTCGCCCACCGAATACGGTGGTCCATTCTCATGTCCAATCTGGATGGGCACACCTCAGAGCTGCGCTGTTCTCTTCCTCTGCACATCCTCGATCCTCGGCTGCTCGACGAAGCTCGGGTAAATTCTGCAGCTACCCGCCGACTTCTTCTTGGGGGTCCCGAAGTACCCGTCGATGAAGAACAGGACGCTGAACTTCCGAGTTATTCTGCACATGTCCGTGATCGTGTGGCAAACATGTATCTCCCTGATTCAGCCACAACGCGCGTCTTAAATCCATGGGTCCATGGCAACGTCAGCCCGACGTTCATGTCTAACCAAACATTATCGGGTACCTGGACGCCGTCGGGTACCGCATCTCCCTTGTTGCCTCACCCCGTTTCGTCCCACCTGCCTCATGCACCTCAATCGGGGACCAGCACCCCTCTCGACTGGGTCAACTCCGAGCTTCTCCTTTCCCTCTCAAACACTGCCCCTCCACGACCACGCGCCAATACCAGTCCACAATCGTATCCCTCATCAGATCCTATTAGCCGACCGGGGAGCGGGCTGGTCAGTCAGCGTGGTAGCCGTGCGCCAAGCCCAGAGCATCACCTCACAATGACGAATATCACCTCAATCCCCGTAGAAACGTTTGTGCATGATGGTCACGCGAGCCGAACGCTCCCTGGGTTGTTCAATATCCAAATGAAGCCACATATGTCGCTCACTTCCCCCTGGCTCTCCTCACGATCAAATTCGCACTCGAACCTCACGTCGTTGGTGGATATGAGTCATGTGCATCGTGCGTCGATGCAGGGTCATCATATGCCGCGACAGCCCACTTCTACAGTGACGTTGCCGGTGTCAACGTCACATACGGCGACGCCGACTCCTGCGACGATCGAGAGCGTGCCTGGGAGCACGTTATGGCACCGCGCGTTTACGGAGGTGCCTGATTATGATATGGCCTCTCGCGGTTTCATAGGAGGAGTGACGCCACTGACAAGTATGCGCGGTCTGCCTTCATATGAGGAGGCGGAAAGGAGTGCGAACAGGGGCAGTGGCGTAGTGGGTGGAGACGATGGGCGGTTGACGATTCGACGGACTGGGTCCGGGCGGGAACGACTGGCATAGCGATTCCTGTCGACGCGTTTCCGTTGATTTCATCACGATGGTCTGGTCTAACTCCATGGTATACATCTGTGTTGTATGTGAGTTATCGTTGTTGGCAGGCTCCACCTTTTCTGTTTTCTTTTCTGTAGCCATGATGATTCGTGACGCTGCTGTAAACACAACTCGTTCCCACCCTTCCCGGCACTCGTTCTTCCATTTCATTCATATATGCGTTGTATCCATCAATCTATATCTCACCACTTTTCCCTTTTTCTCGACTCGGATTTGCTTCTCTTTCTTCTGGGGTATCCTCGTACATCATAGATTGGTCATGGGTCTTTTTGTATCTCTGAATCGCATGGGCTTTTGCATTATTCAATTACAATACTTGTATGGGAACTTCTTTGCGCTTGCGCGCGGGCTGTCGACATGTCAGTCATGCCTTTCAAAATCGTTGTCAAGTCCTGACGGGGTTCCGGGACGGAGAGGCAGCTTCGTGGCCAGGGAAACGTCAGACTCGGACGGACGGGTGCATCGCCCGCCGGCCGCGGAGGGGACTCTGAGAGACTGTAAGGCTGTGGACGTATTGATCGATGGCGGTCCATCATGATCCTGTAGGTTTCAGGTCCTGCGTGCCGGCGTAACCCGCTATGGATAGGCCTTTCGAGGTAGGGTTAGGGTTGTTATCGTCGGAACGTTGGAGTTCTCACGCGGTACTGTGCAGGACGGCGGTGATGGTAGGGCGTGAATATGAGTTGTCACTTATTGTTCGTGACCGTGTCGGTAGTGCTTTCTTTGGTTTCGCGCTAGCTACACTACAAAAAGTAAGTACATCATATTTCGAAACCGTCCCGGACGCTTCTACCTAGTGTCTACTGAAGGACACTACTAATTAGTGATGGGCCTTTTGTGACGCTGATCTTGTTGATGGGCTCCCCTTTAATTATAAAATTATAATGTCCGTTGATGGACACTACCTTTTAGTGTTCATATGTCTCTGACGCTAGATCTCATTGCTTGTAAGGCTAAACACATATGCACTAAGACAATATAACGAGTTCAGAACACCGCTAGATGGACTGGGATATCCTATCTTCCATAAACGCCTGCTCGGCAAAGCTTCTTGTGGCCATTACATGTCCACGATCAATAATCCCCCATCTCCCGCCTACCGGTACCAAGCCTACCACCGATTTGAGGCTTCGAATGTCGGTCACGACCGCTCCTTTGTTTGAAACTATAAACATATTTTTGATCCTCTATAGAGGTGTTGACTGTACAGCCGTGACTCATCGATAGATTTTATGTGGTGTTGAACTGATGCGGACAGTTGAATGAGTCCGAGTCCATTGGCAGCCGAATCAAAACACCAATGAACGTGCTTGTAAAATCACGACCTGAGCATCTATAGAGATTCCGAAAGAGACTGGTGATACACGTTTCCCGTTACACTATCACTAGATCTACAACAGTTAACATTTCTGAATAGTGCGACACACGCGCCTAGGCCAATGTCTTGGGCAGACCGTCACTGCCCAACAATGACTCACCGTCGCCCCTGACACGAGGTCCGTCTCCGACGAAAGTGTGAATGAGCGTCTTGACGGCCCCCGTGCTGAAGCGCTTGGCTACGCCGGCATTGAAACCATCTACGAGCCGGCCTTCGACCGCGGCACCTCCAAAGAGCTGGAAATGATCGTTGAAAGATTCCTGGGGGAAGTACGTGACAATCAACTCGATGATCTCTTTCATGTTCTCCCGAGGCGCATAAATGACCGCGTTCGGACCCGCGTCAAACGTGTACGCCGCCTTGCGCTTGCCACCCTTTTCGAGCGAGACGCGGTTGTACTCTGTCACGACGGTGATGATCGCGCGACTGACGTCGTTCATATAAAAGATGGGCGGATCAGTGTCGAGCGCGACGGCGTGGAACTGGTTCGAGTCTTTCATCGTGATGGCTGCGAAGGTGTCAAAGTCATGGTTTCGGATGGCTTCCGTGATGCCGCGCATCCGGTCGGGGACGACGGTGAGGCGCTGTGAGAAGAGAGCAGAAGTCTCGACGGTGCGTTGCATGCCAGCGGTGGAGGAGGTGCCCTTTTTGTCGTCGGAGACGACGCAGATGAGAGCGTGCATGTCGGGCCAGTCGGCCTCTGATGCGACTTGTTCGGCGAAGGAGTCGGAGCCGTCAGCGGCGATGCCTTCTCGCCATGCGACGAAGCCGCCAAAGAGGGAACGGCAGGCGGAACCGGAGCCCTGACGAGAAATGAGGGAGAGTTCTTTGGGAGATGCGGGAAGCTGGTACAGCTTTGCGAGGGAGTACACGAGAGCTGCAAAGCCTGACGCGGATGAAGCGAGACCGGCCGCGGTGGGGAAGTTGTTGTGCGAACAGATGTGCACATTCCAGTGTGAGAACTTCGTTAGGGAATGAGAACGTACGTTTATTTTTTGATTCAAAAAGGAAGGCGAGCGCACCTTTTCTGCATCGGGATTTGCGTCTTCGAGCTCTTTTCGGAGACGTTTCATTTCACTGATGCAAGTCGCGAGACGGCCGCCTGGTTTGATTTCGTCGAGCTTGCCGTTGAGCCATAGGGTGTCCTCGGTGAAAGAAGGGTCTGCGCGGGAGGTGGTGGTGGAGCGGAGATGATCTTGATTGAGGGTGACGGAAAGCGAAGAGTTGGTCGGCAAGATGAGCTTGGTGTCTCGCTTGCCCCAGTACCTGGATGGAGATCAGCACGACGTATCAGACGGTTCCGATCAGACTGACTTGATGCATGCGATGTTGACCGGGGCAGATGCTGTTGCCTGGAAGAACTTGGACATGGTCGTGGTCGTGGAAGGGAGGAACGTTGGCTTACACCGCAAAACGCTGCGAGTCGTTTCGTTTTGTGTTGTCTCGGGAATCAGTGTCGATGTGGCTGTGCTCAGACGATCTAAAAATCTCCTTTTTAGGATAGTGTATATCGGGTGAGACCCCGGGCCGAAAATATACTCGATATGGCATTACAATGGATTAGTCACGTGTGGCACCGACGCCATCTTCGTCCATTTTCGGGCGCTGACCTGGTTTACGCTTGCACTGAGCTCGACGGCGACGACGACGACAACGAGGACGACAACGGCTACACGTAAAAATTCGTCAGCACATATCTTCTTGTTTGTTCTCTTATATCACCCCGCTCGCTATCTGTACATCTGCCTGACATTCCTCAAAGGCCTTGTCCACCGTACGGCCAAGTACCCGCATCAGAGTTCCTTTGTCTGCAAGGACTCTCCGTACGCAGCAGGTGGTCGTCGTTTGTCCGTCGCCTCGGTCAAATGCCATGTTTTATCCCCAACAATCCCCGGTTGTCGCTCACAAACACCCGACTCACCACGACCAGTCTCCGTGGTCCCGGACACATCATCCTGTCTTAGGTCCCCCAACTTCGCAGAATATCGGCCCTCCCCCTGCCTCCCCAGGTTTTCCCCTCTACACCAATGGATCGGTGAACCCGATGCAACATCACCCCGCCCATCCGCACGCCCTTTCACACCCGCCTATCGCACACCACCAGCACCAAAACTCCCTTTCACATTATTCCTCCCCTCCGAATGGACATATCCATGCACAGCATATGGGCTCAGGATCACCAGGCAGCGCTGCGAGCCAGATTATCAACCCACACTGGCAACAACAGCTTCTCAAGTGCGAGGTGCGTAGCCGATACACGTCATGGACATATGTCGATCTGATCGACGGTCTCAATTCACAAAGATGATCAGGTCGTCCCGTTCGCCTCATCACCGCGCACGAGCAAGCGCTATGGCCTCCCGGACTGTCACCAAATCCGCCATTCCAATCACAAATCCTAATCACGTCAAACCCACCGTCAGCACCGATGCGCCACCCAAAGAGGCTGAGGCTCCAGCAACCTCCTCCACACCTGCACTCACCAGTGCGTCAGAAAGCTCGCCCAGTCTCGCAGGTTCCATGGTCAATCATCCCTCGTCAACCGTGGCTCCAATAGCCGAGGCACCGCGGCTGACGGCAAAGCCCCCACAGAATACGTGGAACTCGTTAGACATGGGTGGCGTAAACATCAAGACGCTTCCTCCCACGTCCGGGCTGTTCACTTTCACCTTCCTTATTAATCTGTACCTCAACCACAACGCGCTCGCTTCCGTACCTCCGGAAATAGCCAAACTCCATCATTTGGAACTTCTCGATTTGTCGGGAAATAATTTGAGCGCAGTCCCACCCGAACTTGGGATGCTCACCCAATTGAAGGAGCTTTACCTTTTTGACAACCATCTGGTCACGCTACCACCGGAACTTGGCAGTTTACATCAACTGCAAACCCTCGGTGTCGAAGGCAATCCTCTAGATGCCGCGCTGAAAACCATTGTCCAGAAAGACGGTACCCCAGCTCTCATTTCTTTCCTGCGCGACTCATGTCCTGTGCCTGCCCCTCCACCCGAACGGTTATGGAGGCACGTCGTTACCGCGGGCGAACGCGAAGTGATGAACAATGACCCCCATGCAGAGATATTTAGCGTTCTCTGTTACAACATTCTTTGCGAGAAGTACGCTACCGAGCGCCTCTACGGTTACACGCCATCTTGGGCACTTTCGTGGGACTACCGGAAGGAGTTGATCTTGACAGAAGTGATGAACTACGATGCCGACTTTCTGTGTTTGCAGGAAGTGGACACCACTCAGTACGAGGAGTACTTCATCAAGCACCTCCAAGGACAGGACTATGAGGGTGTATATTATCCCAAGTCGCGGTATAAGACCATGAGCGATGCAGACCGGCGGCAAGTCGACGGTTGTGCGACTTTCTACAAGGCCAACAAGTTTGTCGTTGCTTTCTGTTTGTCTGGAACATATGTTTATGTCTTTCCAGGTATCAATTGGTAGAAAAGCAGCTAATCGAGTTTAGTACCGTTGCCATGCAGCGCCCAGATTTCAAGAAAACGGACGACATGTTCAACCGTGTCCTTGGCAAGGATCACATCGCTGTCGTATCTTGCTTCGAGAACAAGGAGACAGGCACGCGTGTCATTGTAGCGAACGCTCACATACATTGGGATCCAAACTTCCGGGACGTCAAGCTCGTCCAGGTGGCTCTCTTGATGGACGAGATAGAGAAAATTGCGGCATACTTTTGCAAGCTGCCTCCCCGACCCTCGAACAACCCAGAGGACAGGTCTGCGTCACAACCACGAACATCACCCGTATACGGTGACGGGACGAAGATACCCCTGGTTATCTGTGGTGATTTCAACTCTGTGCCCGCTAGTGGCGTTTGCGAATTCTTGTCCAATGGGTCTGTTCCACCAGATCATCCTGATTTCATGTCACACCTTTATGGGAGGTACACCACTGAAGGGCTACGGCATAAATTCGGCCTCAAGAGCGCTTATGCCGCAGCGGGTGATCCTCCCTTGACGAATTTAACCTCGAGCTTCCAAGGCGTGATTGACTACATCTGGTACGGCACAGGCAACCTAGCGGTCAATGCCGTTCTGGGTGGGGTCGATAAAGGTTATCTCGACAAGGTAGTTGGGTTTCCAAACGCCCACTTCCCATCAGAGTCAGTCTTGATCCGTTGAAATCCGATGGGCCTTCACATCATTGACTTCCCTTTTCCAGCCATGTCTGTCTGGTGAGCGAGTTCCGAGTGAAACCCCCTCGCGACAGTGTACCACGACCATCGCCCCTCTTCCCTTCGCCCAACGGCGCACACTGATAACTCGGGGTAATCAAATGGGTATCGCGGCATTTATTTACTTCATTTTACTCTTCTGCCACATATTCATCCCCACTTTCTCTTTCTCTTCATTTATCCCTGTTTCTTTTCTTGTACTACATATTTCTTCGACCGGTACAATGTTGGCTTTTGTGCATTGGAGGGGGCATGATGAATGTTTTACATACGCAATACATACGTGTGTTTGTTTAAAATCAAATCATATGTATTTCTTTCAATTCATCTCCCTCCCCGAGGTCATTTCGCTCGTTGTGTCAGTCCTTTTTCTGGCTTTCCCCGTTCATGGTACTATTGCTACATCCTCTTTGTTCATGCTGCCCCTCCCTTTGGTTGACGGAACCTCCTCATCCAACTCCAACCTGGCTCTATGATATATACAATCGCTCTTGTGTTGTCCTGTCCTCTCCGCATCATGTACGTTCATGTAGCATGCGCGTGTACAGTTTTTCTTTTCTTTTTTGGGTGCCTCGCACCAACCAAAAGATGAGTTTTCTCGTTTCTATGATGTATGCGAGTATGGTGAACTTTTGAAGTGTGGTTTGATTTCCTGGGGATCACTTCCGGGATTGGGGAGAACTATGTGTGGTTGTCGAGCCTTCACTAAGTCTGTATGAGACAATGTGTTTCACTGAAACTGACTTGGAATGCCTTGCCCTTGTGGGTACATTTGATTGCATGATGCACGATGGCCCGGGGCTAGCTCTGTTAGGCTGTACGAGGCCACACTTTCCCCGATGTGCTGCACGACCGAGCAACACGCCAGGAAGTGCACTTTTTTTGGACGGAGCGTCACATCATGATACCGGGGTGGCGATTGATGGTTTGTCCATCTTTCACTTTTTACAGTCAGACGGCCATATGGGGTGAAATGTACAGCATCCTTGGGGGGAATGATCGAATCAGGGTTACGGGGATTTGAATCATTTGATGTCGATGTCGATGTGTCGATATTGATATTGACAGTTTTTTTGACACCAATGGCTAGGCACGTCGATCTAGTCCCCCGAGGTTATCAAAAGACTTGCAAAAAAGGTATCTTACCCTCTTCCCTTGCCCCCCCCAATCAAATACGGCGTTTTCTTTTTTTCGCAACTCTGCCAAGGGTAAAAGTGCCGCGCAAATCAAAGACGGGCTGGACGTTTACCCCGGGCCATTCCAAAAATGCCCGCTGGCATGATCGATTTACCAGTCACAGCCCCTTGAGCACCATATATGCGTGATGCACGAGGCATCGAGGACCCACAAAAGCAAAAGTCAGTGCCCTCGTGTAATATCATGTACAGCATATTGGCCAGCCGCGAAAGGCATGTTTGATGCGCTAACCCCTCCGTACCGTCGGTTTCAAGTTGAGGCGCGTGCGTGGTATTGCTATAGCTAGATTTGATCGTTAGAGTTCGCGGTAAGTTTGGATGTCATGGATTGAAGGATGATCGAGTGTCAGATTGACAGGCAGCATTGGATGCGTTTCGAGCGACTTGTTGAAGATGAGGGAGATGGCAAAAGAGTGGTTCCCGCACCCAGCTTCGCGCCTTCAACTCCGACGAGGACGTTCAGGCTAACTTAGTATTCAGGTTTCCTATCTAGGGAATACGAAATAGACAGGGGAGTCTCTCTCATCATCGGAGGCTCGAGTTCAAAGTTACAAAATACCTGCTCACTCGGGTCAGAAATGGAAACAAGAGTTTGTTCATAGCATCATCGGAATACATTGAACTGGCCATTATGATATCACTCTCTAGTGAGCCGTTAAATAATGCACAAGGAGGATGGGCAAGCCTAAACTTGCGGGACAGGTTGAGGCGGACGGGGAGGCAATATCGTCTTGTGAATGACTACACATTGGGTTCAACGGTCAGAATGGGTACAGGAGAAAGCGACAAAGACGCACCAGCACCGGAGTTGTTGTATCCACCATTGTTCAAAGTCACTCCGTCGACATTTGAATCATTGATGTCCATGCAATTGGTCTTAATGACATACTCTTCACTGCACCTCAGCCCCCGCCGCCCTTGTGCCTGCCTAAATACGTCATCTGTGACGATTGAGGATACAAGTTTATTTACGTGCTGATTGAACTCAGAGATCGAAGACATCATGGCAGGGTTGGGAGATAATGGGCCAGGTGAAGGGAGGTAACCGTTGATAGGCGAACCGGGGGTTCTCGATCGCCTAGTTGACTGCGGAGGTGGAGGAGCAGGCCTCCTGACGGAATGAGAACGACGAGGTGAAGTAATACCCGGGTTACTACTCGTGGTCTCCGAATCACTCGACTGTGGAATTCGTCGAGGCACCGGCACCGGCGGTGGAGGTCTCCTGTGACGGCGAATAGAAGAATCGCGGCTTTGGTCACTAGACGTTTCTGAAAAACAATCGGTATGATGAAAGGAAGAAAACGGGAACTGCTTACCGAGTGGAGTCACTGGAGTATTGATCGCCTCATTCAAGTCGGATGTATAGTCGTCGTCATTTTGGGCCGCAGGGTAGAGAATCACCTCCGAGGCCTCTGGGGAAGAACAGCTCATGTTGAGCGGAGACGTTATCATCGCACTTGCTGGCTCAGGATTAGCATCCGCAAGTGGACGTCCTGTATCTGTTTCGGGCGTCCTTGCACCCATCAAGTTAAATGCTGAGCCTTGTTCATGGCTAGCTGAAGGAGGTGGATTGCTCTTTCCGGAGAGCCTGGTTCTCAGTTTTGCCTTGATATCTTCCTGGAAAAAAAAAGTTTCGGAATCACGATAGCAAAAATGTTAACCCGATCAACTCACTTTAACACGTCGTTGCAGCGCTTCAGCATCCTTGAGGCACTTCGCCGCCTGCGGTGAAGGCAAACCAAGAAAACTACGCCACTGACAGCTGTTTGATTCTGACTCTACAGTCTCTTTGAGTTGCTCTCTGAGGCTGTGTAGATCCTAATCAGCATTGTGCTTTACGATCATATAAAATATCTCATCGTACATCTCCTCCTCGTCCAGGAACTTATTTCGGTCCGTTTCGCATAATACAGAATAGGGATGGTCATATTCCTCCCGGATTGCTCGGAAAACTTCGTCCAATAATTCCTCGGTTTGCTTGAAGAGGGAGGACAAAGGCATGTTTGCCCAGTGCTGTAGAAGGAGAGGAGAAAACGATGGAATTACTAGGCGGTCCTCGAGTGCGGGCAATTTATTGTTTCTTCCATGTGTTCCATAGTTGGTTGATTAGCTGAGATCTGTGTGTACCGTCGTGCACTTGCTGTGGTATCCTCGCAACCAAGGATAAGAAGCCCCCCGAAAAAACAATAGGCAGACAGGGCGCGAGGTATTGGCGTATCAAGCGGGACCCACAGGGACCAACAGTGACACTGGTATTTTACGTAATGACATAGTAATGTTGTCCTATGCGGGAAAATTCTCAGAGAATCTCGTTATCCTTGCCATTTTTGAGGACAAGGTACTGTATTTGCAGCTATGGTTTACTATCCTTGTCTACACTATACTAATTGAATAACGAAGCCTTCTTACTCCAGTTTCCTGGCCCTCCGCTGGTAGAAGCGCACGGGAGAACTTTTCCTTGCGTCACAACCACATAACTCAGTCAGATGGCGGGAGCAAGTGCTCGTGTTAGCCCCACTCCCGCTCCTGCCACCCCAGTATGTGCTAGCCGTCTATTTTACACTCTTCGTGTCATCTTGCTAACCTGTAGTCTTTGCGTTACCCTCCTTATCTTGGTGCAGCTCTCTTCGCTCAGTTATTCCTGGCAGACTGGTAGCGTACGACCACGCGTCGCGTGATCCAAATTTACTGGCGGCTCGCAGACAATATTGGCACTGTGTATTTTAACACAGACGGGTCTGCGGAGAAGGCCCGAGTAAGTAATACTCCGCATGGCAGTGCTGACAGGGGCCGGCCGAAATGGACACCTGTCCTGGGCAGTCTTGTCCGGAGCTCCAGCGTAGCCTGAGAGGCTTGGATTAGCAGATGCGGCCAGTGGTATCCGAGTGTGACGGGTCCCTATCGGTTCTAGATTTCGGTTTGCGCGATGAGTTGAGCCCACAAAGCCCTGGGCTCGCTTCGTTACCCAGGCAGACCATTTTATTCCGTTTGAATGGCACTCGTGATAGCAATCACTCTCCATGCAAACCTTTCGGACTCGTCGGGAGGACGAGTATGAAATACAGTAGACTCCCTCCTAACGCATACCTCTCGGGATAGCCCCAGGGGTATGGGTTTCGAGGGAGTATGGGTTTCTTTGGCCCCAGTGCACCAGTCCAAGTCGGGAAATGGAAAAAAAAATGTATGTCCTATCAGGGAGTATGCGTTATACCTGTTATGCGTTAGGAGGGAGTCTACTGTAAATACATCTGGGACTGAGTCATTCGACTCGATCTAGTCCCCTTCTGTAAGCCTCTACTCTCATTACATTTGAGACCGAATATATACTTGAGCAATCTTCTTTCCATGGAGCGCGCGGGGTTCAAACGTTCAAATCCAAATCCCGTTGACATTGGCCTTGTGGGGTCGCTTTTAGATAGGCCATCGTGTATATATATGTTATCAACGTGGTATTATGGTCATATGAGATTGAGTAAAGTATAACGGAGGGATGAAGCCAATATTTGACACTGCCGAGTTCGGAGTACTCTTCTATATACTTATGATGAACACCAGCAACGCCACATCGTCACTAGTGTTTAGACGGAAGTGGCTTGTCTCTGCCACGACCGGTCTGCTTGGTACCTTCCCACATGAAATCAACTCTAGTGGACTTGTCACGGTGGTCATGCGGTCTTCCTCGTGGCGATAGGTGGACGTAACATCATCGCGGATTCGGACACGGCCTCCAAGAGATTATCGTAAGATACGTACTTCCCGAGTTCTATTCGCTGCAACCGCGATAGTATTTGAGTGGGTTACCTTCGCACTGATTGGGATATCCCCCACATCCCCGCACACTATAGTATGAGTGGCGACCCCTTCCCTCAGCAACTTCCTACTCTTCAGCGGTTGGGCGTAGACGAGCCTATCGTGACCTCAGCTACCGATGTTGCAACAGCTTGGTTTGATGCATTCTCAAGTGCTGTTGCGTCATCTGATATCGCTGGGATCCTTGATCTCTTTCTCGAGGACGGTTTTTGGAAGGACGTTTTGGCATTGACCTGGGACTTCCGATCTATCGAGGGCAGGGATGCGATCAAGAACCTTCTCAATCATCGTCTCGTTCCTACAGGTTTCGTAGATCTACGTCTCAGCCACGAGCCTTTCCGTGCTCCGGAGCTTCAGAAATTATTCCCCGATCTAGTCCTGTTGCGCCTCACCTTCGAATTTGGAACCAAGGCTGGGAAAGGCACTGCCGTCTGTTACCTAGCCCCTGCCCCTGGTCCAACGTGGAAGGCGTACACACTCTACACCTGCTTGCAATCTCTCAACGATTTCCCTGAGCTGGTATGATTCGGATACTGATGTTGATCCAATCAAGCTGATCCTAAATGCAGATCGGTCCTCTTCGCCAACAAACCGCCGAACATGGCACTTGGGAAGGGAGACGTCGTCGAGAGGTGGAACTTGCTGATGGCGATCCGACTGTGATCGTAGTTGGCGCGGGTCACACTGGCCTTGAAATCGCTGCGAGATTGAAATATCTCGGTATTGCCCACCTAGTTGTCGACAAGAAGGCGCGGGTTGGTGATAGCGTAAGTCGTCGCTATCTTTTTATGCACTGCTTGGTTTACAAGACATCATAGTGGAGAGATCGTTACAAAGCGTTATGCTTGCATGACACGATCTGGTATAATCAGACTCCATATTTACCGTGAGTCTCGGCGAGATGCGGGTTTAGGCCCTCTTTCACAAATATTTACAGGTTCCCACCAACCTGGCCCGTCTTCAGTCCAGCTGCGAAGGTACGAGCAAGCGATTCAAGGATCTTTGTGTCATGTCAAATCGATCGCTGATACCATTGGATCAGCTCGCCGATTGGCTGGAGGGATACGCCAATTATCTTGAGCTCAACGTATGGACATCATCCGTCATCACCAAGACAGAGTGGAACGACAACCTGAAAACATGGACTGTCGAAATCAACAGAGGTGGAAAGGGAACTCGAATTATCAAGGTGAAACATCTAGTCTTCGCGACCGGGTTTGGAGGTCGTCCAAAATTGCCAGATATCCCGGGCAAGGTAGCTTTTGCAGCTTTGCTTTCAACGGGTCATTTTGTTAATATTCCTTCCCAGGATGGTTTCAAGGGTGAAGCAGTTCACTCTTCGGAATTCACCTCCGCGTCAAATTACATTGGCAAGAAGGCGGTCGTCGTTGGTGCCTGTACCTCCAGTATGTCGCGATAGCACGGAACCAGGGAGTATCTCGTCTAATACAGGTCAAAGGTCACGACATCGCTCAGGACTTCTTCAACAACAGAGTTGATATCACAATGTAAACCGTGTCAAACTGCACTCCAGGGCATATTCAGGACTGACATCGCAACCTTCTAGGTACCAACGCTCGTCTACATTCGTCGTTTCAGTTGAAGCGATCGCACAGATGCTTAGCGGTATGTCACTTTTGTCCAGACCTGTAAACTGCGCCTATTCACACCCTCTATTCGAAAGTGGTCTACAACGACTCTGTCCCAACCGATCTCGCGGATGTCTATAACAGCTGTCTCCCCAATGCTGTGGTGAGACGCATTCACCAACGCACTGTGCCCCACACTGCACAGACTATGGATAAGTGAGTATAGATCCCCAAGATGAGACGTGCCTTGACAGCATGTTTGCTCCCAAATACAGAGAAGTTTTGGATGGTCTCGCCAAAGCAGGGTTCAAGACAAATCTCGGACTAGATGGGGCAGGCATCGTCCAGCTTTTGTATGCACGTGCAGGAGGATATTACATAGGTAAGTCCCTGGAAGATGGTGGTCCATACTGCATCCTCACAGCTTTTGATAGATACCGGTACAAGCAAACACATCATCGATGGCGATATTAAGATCAAGAGTGGGAGTGCCATCGAGCGCTTTACCGAGAAAGGACTCAAGTTCGCGGATGGGACAGAGCTCGAAGCAGACATCGTGATCTTCTCAACCGGGTAAGCATCCCCGCTTCTCCGCATTACACTCTAATGCTGAATCTGAGGCGTATCTCGCGCTCTTTGAAGATATGGAGACCCGCGTGACAGCATGCGCGAAATCTGTGGTCCGCAAGTCGCTGACAAGGTGAATCCAGTGTGGGGCTTCACGGAAGAAGGGGAAGTGAATAGCATTTGGAGGGACTGTGGGCATGACGGCTTGTGGTTCGGCGTCGGTACGTCCTCGCACAGCATTCTTGTGCAAACTTCATATTTGACTTACTTTTGGTGGGAAAAAGGTAACTTGGGGTTGTCGCGTTTCCACAGTCGACATCTTGCGTTGCGTAAGTGATTGCGTAGATGACAGGATATCACATCACTGAGAGGGACCGCAGAAATCAAGGCCATCGAAGCCGGCATTTTGAAGAGGTCGGAGGTCAAGTTTTGACAAAAGAACGCGCGCTCTGGCACGACAAAACCGCACGGACGCGCTGATTGTACATCTAGATCTTGTAAACCTTGTATTGGAACCTGAAACGCCTTGGCGAGGAACACAGCCTTCTGTGAAGGCTGTCTGGGTTGGTGTTCTTTGTATATTAAAGCTCGGACGGATTCAGTCTAGTCCCGGAGCCACCCTGACAATAAAATCAATCTTCTAGACCCCACTAACCGAAGAAAGAACAAAAACAATTGCATGGTATACTAGTTGCGTGACGTGATCAAGAATAAATAACGCTTCAATGATACCATACATGGTCGTTCCAACAATCATCTTTCTAGGGTATGCTTCTCCCGCACATCAGGAGCCGGGGGACGTAACCACGTCAGGCATTGCAGGATCCTTCTCCGAATGGTTCGTGTTACTTCCGCGATGAACACCACGACACAGTGCACGCCATACACGATGAACTGGAGGCTAACGAGTACACCAGTAATGAAAGACACGACCAGCACGGCAGTGGGCCATGCGGTCCAGGCTACCGACAGCAAGAAGATCATCAGTGCCAGAGCAGATGTAAACATGCAAAGAGCCGGTATTCGTGCTGAAATACAGAAAAACAGGTATTTTCCGTAGACGTCTAGGGCCATTTTCTGACCACAGGATGTAAGATCACTCGATTCCACACGAATAATAGTAGAGAAGAGAGGGCTTACTTGGAATTTCGCCGGGGTTGCGTTGCAATAGACCAGTAAAAACCAGGCATCTATTGCGAGACCGATACCAGAGGCGACACTACCAACAGCGATTGCTCTCCTGGCAAATTTGCTGATGGCAAAAACAGAGGCTGACGAGAATCCGAACACGCCAGCCTCGAGCCTTGAACAATTCAGTCAGCGAATAGTTTATCCCGGAGTCGGCTTTCATACCCCGACAGAGCTACAAGCTATCCCGGGGTTAGCTGAGCCCAATCTTCGATACATATATTCCTTACCGATCCACCAACAAACCTCCATTCCGCACACAATTCAGTCAAAACGCGCTCGTACTCTGAATCTACGCGGGCTTCTCGAAGCTCACGGTAAGGTGAGAACGAGTCCACGACGGAGTCAACGGTTGAGATTTGGGAATCTATAGACATTGTTTCCGTGTACGCCGGCAGTATCGATGCTGCAAACCAGAGTTTCTTATCTGTATTTTGGACACGATTGCTGTCTTCGTTGTCTGAGAGTTGAGACATGACGACACGGTCATTGTCCCGATGCTTGAGTAATGAATCCCGTTCATCCTCAGACCGCCCACGATCGGAATCGGACCAATAACCAGTATGCACTTTTGGCTCCGGGTGATGCACTTCCGGCCACGCAAAGCTTGGATTCTCGCCAGAGTCGGAGGTCGGTGAACTAGAGTATTCTAGTGTGATACAATTTAGTCACTCATTGCGTGCCATAGTGATGCCTTACCTTGATCCTCGGGATCCTCGCTAAGAATACCCAACCCCACATCGTCTTGAACACAAGTTGGCTGCGCCTTACATACTTCAGGCAAATCGAGTTTTGCAACTAGAAGAATCATGGTGTGTTTAGCTTTATTCACCCCACCCTTTTGCCGCGAGACAGAATTCAGTTTTATCTCGATACCTTCTTATAACGTTAGATAGGAACTTGAATGCCAATGTGAACTGACTTCTTTGATTGTACTGCTGTTGAGCTTGAAGACGTGCCAATTCTTGCAAGGTACAACACGTGCTCGCTACAAGATTCCTCTTTTTGTTCTTTTTCTTGCTTGAGGTCCGGTGATAGACACATATGTCTAACCGTGAAGATGTAGTCATGTCGTGACTGGACTCTTGATCAGAGGTTCCAGCCACAATGAGTGGTACACACTCCCACTCACAATTGAAAGCACTGCTTCAAGTTGGGGTTTTGTCCATCACAACCTAGGTTTAATTCATGGAATTGATGGTCACCGACGGCCACTGTTACTATTGGACGCCAGGACTTCTCTGCTCGTACATGTTGGAGCCCATGAGCACGCACGACTGGGGCGAGGTCAATGATAATATGGAACCAATAAATGATGTCTTGCGTACCAGTGAACTTACACGGTCTATAGGATCTCGGTGAGTGACGAGAAGCAATGTAGTGATATCCATAGGTTCCACGCACTCGGCCTTGGTGAATTCAGACATGAGACGAACTGGAAGTAGAAGTATTACTGGTACAGTGGAGCTTAGTCAGTGTGTATTCCTGGACAGGTTTACTTACATCCAGGAATTCGTGGGAAGATGCAAAAAAAACGACGCCGTGTGTATATTTGTATCAACTTTGCGTTGATAAATCGAGTCAAAGACTACTGAGTTATGTAAAGATTTTGATTTTGACTTCCAAGTTTTAGGTATTAGAACTCAGGATCATATCAGCCAAAAAAGGTTACCTCACAGTGAAAGGTAATACAACCACCGACATGTAGGCCAACTTTGCGTACAGTTTGCATTCTCCCGTGGGAAAAAAAACGGGACACAACTCTACGTGTGGCCTTCTCGATGGCCAGGGCAACCGAGTTCAACGCTCAGCGCGCCGAGAAAGAATTCGCTATTTGGGGTACACTCGGCCGTCACCTCCCCGAAGAACTAGACCCCAGAGAAATCTGGTGGCGTGACCGCTACCAGCAGCTCAATACTCTCGGCTATCTGCTACGTCCTCGGTACTCTCCTGAATGGGTCCCCTCATGGAAGTCATCGAAGAGAAACTGGGCCGATTGCGAAGATGGGAAGAGGCTAGAAGTACGTATAATATTTTCCCAAATACTGAGCTTCCAAACAGTTCCGTACCCTAGTTTGGTCAAGTCATTGACGCGACTCGAATCTCGGACGGTAGAGTGGTTACTCTTAAGCAAGTCAAGCAAACAGATCATCCTTACGAAGTTGACATTGGGCTATATTTCTCTTCCGAGCTCCTCGCCTCACAATCTGCGAACCACTGCGTTCCCATTTACGATGTCCTCACCCTGGATTGCGATGATGATATTGCCATCGTGGTCATGCCTCTACTTCGGAATTACACTAATCCAAATTTTGATACAATTGGAGAAGGGGTAGAATGCTTCCGCCAACTGTTCGAGGTAACATTGTCTTATGGCTGTGACGCGCACACGTTGAAATTCTTCCAGGGATTGCAATTCATGCATCAACACCACGTAGCTCATCGGTATGTGGGAACACAATCGTCCCCCTCTTGTGTTAATGTTTCGTCAGGGATTGCATGAACAGAAATATCATGCTCGATCCTATTGATATCTATCCCGAGTCGTTCCACCCCGTGGAGACTATGTTGAACAAGAATTGCAGTGGTTATGCCAAGCACTTTACACGCACTCGACGACCTCCAAAATACTACTTCATCGATTTTGGGCTTTCTCGCAGATACGACCCTTTGGACACCAATCCCAGAGAAGTGCCAATCTGGGGTGGCGACAAGGAGGTCCCTGAGTTTCAGAACTCCAACGAGCCTTGTAATCCATTCGCTACGGACGTTTTCTACATTGGTAATGCCATCAGGAAGGATTTCATTTTGGTCAGTGTTCAACAATATAGTGCGCTCCTAGATCGGTTCGCTGATGTTATCCAGAGAAAACGGGGCTTTGGGTTTATGAAGCCATTGGTGGCAGATATGATCCAGGCTGATCCATCTAAACGCCCAAACATGGATGAGGTAATTCTTCGATTTGACGAAATTTGCCGCGGGCTGAATGGCCGTAAACTACGTGCTCGCCCTGTGGACATCGACGAGGACCTGTTTGATCGGGTCGCTCGTACTACCTCTCACTGGACCCGTCGGATCGTTTTTGTTGCCAGAGGCATCCCTGCTATACCTTACCCCCCGGCTACTTAGGACTCAGGAGGTGTTATTCTACCGCTCATGATATGTTATGCTCCATATGATAGTGTTGTGCTCCATGAGCACAAAGAGACGATACATAGCTCTCGCTCTCGATACAGATCGCGGGGTTTCTGGTGCTGCTTACATGTTTGAAGACACCCATCACTCGAGCGACACTGCTTCAACTATTCCAATCACTCCAGCCGTCTAACTGTCAATGCGACTATTATTGGGAAGTAGAATGTGCTTATGAGTTTCTGCATATAACTTTAACCTGCAGCTGGAGAGCATCCATATGGCTTTGGTGGGTCGCAGTGCATGAGGTGTACACCATGTCACAAAGCTTGGCCAACTATTATAACTTTACAAATCTGACAGCATTGCCCTCCAGGCACCCCTGGACCCGAGGATGCTGTGTATACATTTTTTCCTGACTTGGAAAAAAAATCCACCAATATTGGTCTGCATCCACTAAAATAAGACCCAAGTGATGTTGTTGGTAAAATGTGGTAGGTTCCGAAGTTGCACGGCTCCGAAGATGCAGAGGTAACAATAGGAAGTGGCAAAGGCTCAATGACCAGTGGAAAAACTTACACAGTCGAGAGTGGTATCTGGTCGAGGTAACGGAGGGCTTGAAGTAAGTGCTATAGAGCACTAGGGAAGCAAGGTCTTGAAGAAGAGACTGAGCTTAGAGTGAAGCAAGTGTGGAAGATACGAGCTTAGATTGAAAGGGCTGTAAGGACCCACTATTTATACCTAAGTGGTAGGGTGCACAGACCATGCTGTGTCTGACAAGTATGGTAACTATAGTACCAGAAAGGGAAGTGCCCATAGCCCTATGATAAGAGGGTGAATCGCTATTGGTGGAACCTATAGTATCACTGACAGCTATAGTACGTCCTGTCATTATCAGCTGACAGACGGAGGATGAACCCAGAACCCTAGGGTGGAGGGTTATGATGTCATAGATAAGAGATAAGAAACCCTATAACCTAGGGTGAAGGGTATGACATCATGTTCTAGACTTGATGACTAAGCAAGGTCTAGAACCTCAATAACAAATATAAACAGGGAACTGAAAAGAAGGTTTAAGGTTTGATTGTAAAAGACCATATGAAGAATAAGGTTCTGGAAATGAAATCCGAAGGTGAAAACCTTACATCTTCGATACTCCCCTTCGCTGTTCATGTTCCTTTGGTGGGAAAGCTGGAAAGCATAATGTGTTTGCACATAGATTCATGTGTTTGCCATGTCAGATTCTTCGTGAAGATATCTGTGAGCTGATCTCCTGTAGGAATGTAAAAGAGTTTGATCATACCCTCTTCCACACATTCACAAATGTAATGGTAAGGTATAGCGATATGCTTGGTATACCATTCCTGTGCAGGGTTGGATGCCAGAAAGATGGATCCTTGGTTATCAGCGTAGAGTGGTGTGGATGGTAGATTGAATCTCATCTTGGAAAAGAGAGATCTGATCCACATAAGTTGCTTCGCAACCTCGGTCAGACCGGTGTATTCCGCTTCCGTGGAGGATAAGGCAATCTTCTTCTGCCGTTGTGATAGCCATGAGACTATCTCATCTGGAAGGAATATAGCATAACCAGTAGTAGACTTGTAAGACTCCAAGTCATCACCTAATCAGTGTCGCTGTATGCCAGGAAACCAGAGTTGCTAGATCCATTATATGTGTTACGATTATTGCTGAGCACGTGATCTAACCCGTTTCTTTTTCTTCCTTGTCTTACCCTCGACCCTCCCACGACCCTCCCGCGACCCTCCCATCCTCGATCCTACCCTCTAGTCCTTGATCAACTAGTCGGTATTCCCCTCCTTCGAACCCTCCTCGAACCACGTACTCTCCCTACTACGTCTTCGTCGTCTAGCCGCATCACCGCCTAGTCACATTGTCCCTTCTCTGCCACGTCTCCACGTCACCACCTCAAGGCTAGTCCTCGGATCTCTCTGTCTTCCTCTCTCGCCCTACGCTTTCCTACCATGTGTCTGACCCACAGACATTCATCCCTGTCTCTTCTTGACCATGTGAGTTCTCCTATCTGGAACTACCCTTAGACCTATGCTTCTTCCCCTTGCGTATTCCCTTAATCGGGTAACCCTTGACCCTTCGCTTCTTTACCTCGTGTATTCCTTATTTGGACTACCCTTCGCCCTGTACTTCTCTACCTCGTGTATTCCTTATTTGGACTACCCTTCACCCAGTACTTCTCTTCCTCATGTATTCCTCATTCAGATTACCCTTTGCCTTTGTTCACGTGTACTCCTTATTCAGACTACCCTAGACCCTATGTACCTTGGTCCGTGCGCAGCCACAACACCTTATATAGACCTCCGCTCTTGTCCTTAGATCCTTACCTTGATCTACCTTCACCCCCATGGTTATCTTCATCTCTACGGTCGTTCCCCAAGGATCTCTTCTCTGTCTTAGCTAGTGTTACAGGCTAACATAAGCAAGTGCCATGCACTAGGATTACAGCGTAATCAAGGACAAATTTTCATTTTTTATTGTCCTTATGCTTCACTTTTCTTATCTATTCCTTTCAGATACTTTTATCTTATTCTTCTTAGAAAAGGGCAGTTAACTCTGTAAGGCCCAGCGCTTATAACCATACAAGGGACGCTATCAAT